>JACXGJ010012919.1:0-17136 GCA_016801105.1 Esox niger
GCCAGCGGCGCCCCCTTCTGCCCCGGCCGCTCCTCCGCCGCCCGAGCCAGCGGCGCCCCCTTCTGCCCCGGCCTCTCCTCCGCCGCCCGAGCCTGCGGCGCCCCCTTCTGTCCCGGCTGCGCCGCCCCCTCCAGCCTAAAATCCCAAAGGGAACAACAGGTTGATGCACAGAGGCTAGGAAAACTCCCTAATAGGGTCAAACTTAGAAAGAAACTTTGAGAGGAACCAGGCTCTGAGGGGTGGCCAGTTATCTCCTGCCTGTGCTGGGTGAACATTATAAGAGTAGCCTACAAATTGTAAGAATTAATAAATGCATGTGGGCTGTGTCCAGAGTCCAGAAAACATACAATAGTTCAAGTCAGCTGCATGATCAGGTGGACAAAGGCAGAGATAATCAGGTGGGTGGCAGCCAGAATCGTCAGGTATCGTCAGCTAACTTATCTGTCAAATATGGATGCTGTGTACAGGGTGGATATTATATAACGGTGCTGCCTGGATTAAATGAAAACTAAACCTTTTCATGTCACTTATACAGTCCGGAATGCTGAGCACTCAATTGGTTTAGACAGCTGTCACTGAAGTCACAGATGGGATGTTCGTTAAGCCTGCTGCAATTACTGGATTCTAATAAGGCACTTTCTCTCCTCTAGTTTTACTCGAAAAATGCTCACACAAAGACTCATGTGTTCCATACTTCGCTTTCATCCGCACATCTAAGTGTGTGTTTAACAAAAGCCTTTGAAAGCTAGCCATTAAGATTGTAATTATTTGCTATTCAGCAGGTAGTAATAGTAATACACTTTTGTGATTTGAGAAAATATATGTTATTATCTTAATAGCTAATTTGGAGTTGAAGCCTCCCTCTCCTCAACTCCCCAGTCAAGCACGCATGCTTGCCCAACTCTTCACTCTTGCCAGATATCACCTTTCCTATTATTACTAATCATGTTTTCTGAAAAGCAGATTATTAGAATATTAATGACAAATCTAAAACTGCAAATTTTAGAAGCGCTTTGAGATAGGCTAAGTGTCAGAAGGGAAATATTTTGTCCCCTTCAAAAGTCAAACATCGAGGGTGGGATGAGCAAACTAAAAGTAGCTGGGGCCATTATTATTTCATAGCATTATTATTTATTATTTCATAGCATGTTAAGTTAATAAAAACAAGTAACTATTGCTTAGATCTAACTTACAATAAAGGGAAGAAACAGGGTTATGCTCTATATTTGATGACATTGAGCCTCCTACCCAAGCTTGGCTCCCCAAGCTTGGCACTACTGTCTGTTCACAATTATTTATTTTTTTGTGTCTTTTGTTGTTTGTCTTTTAAGTTGTTTAAAATAAAAAGTACATCCCTAAATGTCTGTGTTCAAGAAAATAATATATATTTGAAACTAAGTTATTATAGTATATACTGGATGGTATTCTGTTCACTATAGGCCTTGTTGACCCCTCTCCAAACATAGCATTTATGGTTGAGACCATAAAGCTCAATTTTGGTCAAGTAACTCCAAATTACATTGTGCCAGAAGCTGTGAGGTGTGTCAAGGTGTTGTCTGGCATATTGTAACCGGATTTATTAGTGGCATTGACACAGTAAAGGCTTCTTCCTGGCAACTCAACCATGCAGCTAATTTTTGTTCAAGTATCTTAGTATTGTGCTCTTTGAAATAACCATCCAGTTTTTTCATTTCAGAGCAGCCTGTATTTCTCATGAAGTTACCTGTGGGTTTTTCTTTGTGTCCCGAACAATTCTTCTGGCAGTTTTGGCTGAAATCTTTCTTGGGCTACCTGACCTTGGTTTGGCATCAAGAGATCCCAGAATTGTCTACTTCTTATTAAATTATTGCAGCAGCCTTTGTGATTGAACTGTACTTACTCAAATGTTCAAGGCTTTGGATGTCTTTTTATATCCTTTTCCATCTTTATAAAGTTCCATTACCTTCTTATGCAGGTATTTTGACAGTTATTTTCTGCTCCCCATGGCTCCGTATCCAGGCTGCTCAGTGCATCCATGTGTGAGCTAACAAACTCATTGACTATTTATACACAGACACTAATTGCAATTTAAAAAGCCACAGGTGTGGGAAATTAACATTTAATTGCCATTTTCACCTGTGTGTGTCACATTGTGTGTCTGTAACAAGGCTAAACATTCAAGGGTATATAAACATTTGATCAGGGCCATTCGGGTGATTTCTGTTATCATTATGATTTAAAAAGGAGCCAAACAACTATGTGACAATTAATATCTTCATATGATCACTATCCTTTTCATAAAATCTTTTTCTGCATGGTCAGTCATGTTTTCAAAATCAATGCCAACATTGAAATTCAACATTGACTTATTCTATTTCTGCCAGTGTATGCAAATGTATGTGCACCACTGTACGTACAGTAGTTACCAGTTTTGTAAATTCCCAGTAATAGTAGAAGAATAAAGTAGAACGGTTTCTTAACTGCTGTCTGGCAAAAACACAAAGTATACATGGAATGTATATATGTCTGAAGACAAACATTAAAACACATTACTCAATAGACATTTTACACATTGGGCATAATGTCAGCTAAATTGAACCTTCTGGCCTGTGATGTGCATGTTCTTGTCAGAGTGCCAGACAGCCACCATGTATTGTCTCTGTCAATAAGCCCTTCTCTCCAGTGATAGCACAACTGATTGAATTGTTGCTTAGGCTTGGCATGTGTCAGACATTTAATGTTTAGAGAGCATTTAGGTTCTGGCACCAAAGCTGACAGTGCTGATCAAGTCGTTTTATTGGGGGGAAACTATGACAAGTTTTATAGCCTTGTCTGAACATTGTACATTTAATAACGCAAACAAAAATGTTTACAGCAACAATAATATTTGTAGGAACAATACATAGCATGTGTGTTTTAAATTGGGCTTATTCAATTAATCACTATGGGTTTCACAGACAAATTAAGCTTGGTCTAGGACAAAAAAAACAAGCTCAGTAGAGTTTTCTATTGAACTTTTAACATTTTTTTTGTCCGAAACTATGCTAAAACCGTGTCTGCGAAACCGGCCCATTAACCTGCTTTATTTATTGTACCATGGTAACATACAATTACAATGAATGAATACCAAAACCATGGCATCCATGATTGTAAATTATTTGTGCACAGTGGAATACATTTTTAATCTTAGGTAAGAGCGGTAACTGCATATTTATTTTCTTACAGTAGTTTATTCTAATTTATTTGTGAATGAGGAACATTCCCATTTCTTTCAAGGATGTTCCCATTGGCAGCCATTGATACCCCTTCTATACTAGTAATTTGATAGAATGTCAGACAGATTATATAGATTTTGTTGAAAGGTGTTTTACTTGTTTCAACCAGTAGAGCTGTCACTTGCTCTAGTTGACGACTAGTGTGCTATTTAGTACAGTAGGTCTTCGCTAGCAATACTAGAAGTTAGCTAGTTGAGAGCCAGCCTGTAACAATTGAGGCAGGAAACATGCAGAGAGAGAACGGAGGACATATGATAAAATAACTATAACTATAACAAAAGAATGAGTCCAAAGACAGAAGCCTCCAATTCTGGAGCTCTAGGATGCGCCTCTGTAGGGGTCCCAGGTCAGAGCCGGCTCGCTGTTGCATCCTAAATCCGCAGGCACTACTCACCACCGACGGTAGCTGCACCCACTGCCATAGCCTACCCAGAAAATATGTTTAGGGAAAGCCATCCACCAGTCACTTGACCTCTCTCCCGAAACCTCCATTCACCTGCTGCGTCATTAGTGTGATCTGTCTGTCGGTAACTACTGAGGAGGCAAGTCACCCATGCTGGGAGAACAAAGTGCATTCATTAAAAAACTGTAACTATAACAAAATAAACACTGAAAATCAAGACAAGACAGACAAACTGTAATATATGTCATGCACCAAACAAAGATGATAAGACACATTACGAAGAGGAACTTAAATAGGGACAATGATTAGGGCAATGAACAACAAAAACAGGTGTCCGTTATCCCAGTGAGGGCGAGGGAGATCATTCAGGGCAACCTGCCATGCCAGGATGTGACACAGCCATGTGACCTCGGAATTGAAGCACTGGATAGGCTATACAGTATAACTACATATATATGTAGTATTTGAAGCGTTTTTATTAGACTCTAGGTCACATGGGGTGAACCTTGTGTGCTTGCTAAGTTGACATGGTTTTCATGTCAAGATGTGGTCAATGGGCCTTTACTATAATTGCAACTTTAGGTCTTTTGGGGCCAAATATCAGGTATGCGAGACATAATTTTATACTGGATCATTATATCATCCCGGTGAATCAGTGTTACATGAATTATAAAGGGGCTCTCAAAAGAATGAGTTCCCTTTCAAATCAAAATTAATTTAATTAGAAGTTTTTGCCACTGATCAACATGAAAAATTAACATTATGAAATTGTTTTACATTAATTACTAATAAAAAACAGAAAAGATTTGAGTGTGTAAATATTTCCCACTTTAGTCAATATTTGGTAGAGGAACCTTTGCCAGCAATTACAGCCATGAGTCTGTTTGGGAAAGTCTCAACCAGCTTCGCTCATATGTACACATGCATTCTTCTTTGCCAAATTGCTTGAACAACATCACATTATTTAAGGAGCTCTGGTAAACAGCATTTCAAGCATTTCCACATTTTCTTGATGTGATTGAGGCCCAGGCGTTATCTGGGCCACTCTAGGACACAAGCGTCATTAAATGGGGTCATGTCATAAAGTTTTATCTGCACAGTTGTAGTAGAGGGTAAAGGCACGCAAATGCCATTCATGCAGTTATTTATTTGTGAAATTGCATTAACTTACATTTCCGTTTAATTAGTTACCCTTTACCTTTTATTACCGCGTTATCAGTGTGCTTGTTATGTTTGCCTGCACGTGCTCGATTTGCCTTGCAAGCATGCACTAATTAATCTATCCCACAGAAAACCACTTGCGTGCACACTATACACTGATGATGAACTACCTAACCTCGGTTTAAAACCAGCAACAATTGGCCTCACTCAGACGGAGTTGCAGACCCACAAAACTTTTTTTTAATCCAATAACTTTTCCATTAAATACCTTGTCTTTACATCCTCCCCAAAAAACTGTCACTTGGATAAGGAGGCATCTATTATTACACACCTGCCAGCATTTAAAGTGACTCTGATTAATCCCAAATGAAGTTCAGCTGTTATAGTAGAATTTTCCTGACATTTTCTTAGTTGCATCTTAGAGCAACAGGCAAGGTCTGCAGAGAGCTTCCAAAGCATCAGAGGGATCTCATTGTTGAAAGATATCAATCAGGAGAAGGGTACAGAATTTCCAAAGCATTATATATATACTATAGAACACAGTGAAGACAGTCATAATCAAGTGAAAAAAGTATGCCACAACAGAGACATTACCAAGAACTGGATGTCCCTCCAAAATTTATAAAAATAAATAATAAATAAAACTGTTCAGGGAGGCTTCCAAGAGGCCTACAACAACATTAAAGGAGCTGCAGGAATTTCTGGCAAGTACTGGCTGTGTGCTACATGTGACAACAATCTGTATTCTTCACATGAATGGGCTATGGGGTAGGGTGGCAAGACTAACCCTAACCCTAAGCCTTTTCTTACAAAGAAAAACATCCAAGCCCAGCTGATCTCCCAAAAGCACATGGGAAAATGTGTTACAGTCTGATGAAACCAAGGTTGAACTTTTTGGCCATTATTTCAAAAGGTATGTTTAGCACAAAAGCAACACTGCACATCACCCAACAAACACCATACCCACAGTGAAGCATCGTGCTTTGGTGCTGTTTTCCTTCAGCTAGAACCGGGGCCAAATACCAAGCAATTTTGGCACAAAACCTTCAGGCGTCCGTTAGAAAGCTGAAGATGAAGTTCACCTTTCAGCACGACAAAGACCCAAAGCCCACATCCAAATCCACAAAATCATGGCTTCACCAGAGGAAGATTAACGTTTTGGAATGTCTGAGCCAGAGCCCAGACCTGAATCCAATTGAACATCTGTGGGGTGATCTGAAGAGGCCTGTACACAGGAGATGTCATCGCAATCTGATAGATTTAGAGCGTTTTTGCAAAGAAGATGGGCAAATATTGCCATGCCAAGATGTTCCATGCTTATAGAAACCTACCCCAAAACACGGAGTGCTGTAATAAATTAAAAAGGGTATTCAACAAGTATCAGTTTAAGGGTGTGTACACATATGCAACCAGGTTAATGTGAGTTTTAAATGTTTCCCCCTCAAAGACTTTCAATTGAATTGTTCATGTTACAGGTCACATTAAAGGTGGAAAATGTTCTGACATGATTTATCTTAGTCTCATATTTTTACATCTCAAAAACCTGGCATTTTTACAGGGGTGTGTAGACTTTTTATATCCACTGTATGTACTGGCCTTTCGTTATATACCCATTATACAGTTCCAAAAGAAATTAAGAGACCACTACTTTTTCTTTCCTTTCCTGAAAAAGAAAGTTTTGAATGAGGAACAGAAGCGTTACATTTGCAGTGGTCTCTTATTTTGAATCCTTCTGTTCCTCACTCAAAACCTTCCTTTACAACTTTTTAGGAATGGAAAGATAAAGGGGCAGTGGTCAATTTTCTTTTCCAGAGCTATATTAACTCAAGGAATATAGTATATTAACCATTATATTTAACTAACATTAACCACTTCCAGGAATAGGTAAGACTAGTTCCACATAATTCCACATAGGTTGTTCCACATATTTCCAGAATGTTCCCAAACAATTGTGTTATATGCAAAAGTTATTAATTTATTTAACAGAGAAAAACTGAAAACAAAACTTTCCAGTCACAGCTCCAATATTCCAATGTGTCCTGTGTTCTTTTTATAATCCCATGGTCCTATAGTTGAAAAACTGTTTGCCTTCTCACCTCCTTTACCTCTTTTTCCCTGACACACCGTACGTTACCATGTATCCCAGGAGGTACGTACCAAGGTGATCATGTGACACACACAAGTTCATTATCGTAACAAAAATAACAATAAACAATAAATGTAACTGCTTACATAACAATTCTACATAAAAACACATGTATCCCTCTTCAATGTCTTCTCATGCAAACATGCAGACTGGATGTTAGTATGTAACTGATAATGTGGAATAAGTGTCGTGACACATATCAGCCACCAGGTAGTGTAGCTAGTTATTTTAATATGTTTTCAGTTTGGGTATGTTCCGGGGCAAGAGGGTGATCAGTGTTTAAAACCAGTTCGTTGGGGGTTGTAATATGGGAATGCCAGAGTACCAAGCAGAGTACCCACCTGACCTCAGGAGTAATGTGTGGTCCAGATGACTCTTCCCATCTGCAATGCATTTCTTAGTGTGCACTTCCATCTACAAGCAAAACTAGATCTCCAAGTTGTAGGTTCCTTATTATCCTTACCTTATTACATTTGACACTCCTGTAAGTGTTAGATACTCCCTGGTCCATCTTCTCCAAAACAGATCGGTCATGTACTGAGCCTTCCACCATCATCGTGTATCGAGTATTGATACACTTTTTTAAAAAGGCCAGGAGGAATTTTTTTTTGACACTTAGCAGCAGAAGATGATTGGGAGTTAAAGAATCCAGATCACTGGGATCATCAGACTTTGAAGTTATGATGGATTGACCCTTACACAGAACTGTGTGCAAAGCATCATCGTCCAACATCTGCTCTTTGAGAACAGATTGCAGAATGACTTTGAGTGCATTATCCGTTCCCACATGCCACCATGATGTGAACCAAAAGGTTGATTGAAAATCCATTTAATGACTTGATGCAGCAAGGCCTTGTGCATCTTGTTGTTGTCCAGATCTTTCAAAACTGATTTTAGTTCACGGCTAGTGCTGACAAAGTCGGTGCTGTTGTCAGACTACATTTCAGCTACCTGACCTCTGCAGAAGATAAAGCGCCTTATTGCATTAATGCAGGAGTCTGTATCAAGAGAGAAAGCCACTTCCAGATGGACTGCACGACTTTCTAAACAGGTAGATATAACCCCATATCTTTTCATTATACATCTTCCATTCTTCACAGCTATTGGTCCAAAGTAATCCACTCCAACATTTTTGAATGGAGGGAGGTCTGCTGATCTTTGGGAAGGTCAGTAATATTTTGCTTTCCAACATTAGTAGGCAAACTTTGGCAGGTAATGCATTTCCTAATGACCTTCCTTACAGCAGTATTTTCATGGGGAATCTAATACTTTTGCCGAAGTCTTGAAAGCATATGACTTCTTCCACTGTGTCCAACTAGCTTGTGAATATGTTGAATCAGCAAAGTTGACATGTGGCTATGTTTTGGACGTATCAGGGGGTGTTGAGCTTCCTTTGGCATAGCAGTTCTGCTGAGTCTACCTCCAACTCTCAATACTCCATCAGCTGACTGAAGATCTAATCTGTAGAGGGGGTGGGTTTTCCCAACGACGGCTTTGCCTTCTTTCAAAGCCAATATTTTATTTGCAAAGTATTCATTTTGGACAATACTTACAAAAGCATCTTCTGCTGTTGACATTTCTTCCACATATAGTTAACAGTCTTAAAGCTGAGGAAAGGGAAAAGTCCCCAAAATATATTTATGTTTATATTTATATATATTTATGAGGTATGTAGCCACAAAAAATACACTAATTAATCCTAATCCTAATAATTCATAATTTGACAAATAAAACCAAAAGGAAGCAATGCTCACACAATCTCGCCCTCTTGGCAAGCACTTTGTCCTTCCACATCTTTCTTGATTGCTGAGGCTTGCTTTGGCCTTACACATAGTAGATACTTCCTGGTATCTACCATGCATGGTTCAGGTTTTGGTCACTGAAGGTCTCTTTAATTTCCTTCTTATCAAGCTCAACAACTTCAATGCTGATTTTAGCTTTAGGAGGCATACTATGCTTGTCTTCAGTATAATCCAGGATGAGAAGTAATTCATTAACTGAGTCAGAGGACTGAATTACTAAGGTATTGCAAACAGCAAACGGTCTCTTCATTTCTGGGTTATCATCACATATTACATCCAGTACTATGGTTTGGGCCAGTCTGATTCTGGCAACATGAGGAAGGAGGGTCCCTTAAGACTTTCTAAGGCAATAATATCTTTCTAAGGCAATAAATGCACCTGGTCTCATCCCATGACAAGCATCATCAGCGGGGTTTAGTTTGGAACTGATGTGCGGCCACTGGGATAGAGGCTTCAAACTGTGGATTCTCCATTGGCAACAAAGGTTTGAAAACAGCTGTTTGTTGCCCAGATACTTCAGGACTGACATGTTGTCAGACCAGAACATGGACTGCATTGTTTGAATCTGTTACACAACCATCAGTAATCTAACGATTCATGCTGCTAATACAGCTGCCACAAGCGCCAATATGGGAATTGCTGTAAGCTTTGGTGGTATTACTCATGCTTTTCCCATCAAGAAAGACAAGTGCACATTTCCCTTGCAATCCACAACTCTGAAGTTCCATGACCTGATTCAATAGAATCGCAGAAATTATGCTTTTGGACTGAGTGTATACTTCCACACCCATCTGGAATTGTCCTGTAATGTAGGTGGTCATGCATGCTCTACAATTACCTCTATTAGAATGGGTCTTTTCAGACAATATGCCTTGACCCTGTCCATGTGAACAGGTTGGCAGACTTGTGTACTTGTGTACTGATTTATTTCTATCAGACGCACACCGTTTGTTTTAGTGTACATTTTACCAGTACTATCTTGCACTGGTTGCTGTACATGTGGCTCAAGCACATGAGATGTTTGGTAGATTTTTTCCTCATAATAGGAATTCATGCAATCCATTGCTGCAGACTGAATGGCCTCAGCACTTTTCAGAACATTCGCTGCTGTGGCTGCTATGCAATTTGAGCTCAAGAGCTTCTCTTCTCTTCAATTCCACCTTTTGTTGGTTAAGCAGTGCTTCCTTGTCCTCTAGTTACTGTATGCTAGTGGATAATCATTGCTCATCTTTAATCCTTTTTGACACAGAAACAAGAAAATCAGTAATGCACAGGATTCAGGTCATACCATTTCACATCATCATTCCTTTTTTCATCTTCAGTTAGAAAGAGCTGGTGAGAATGAGCTGGTAAGAATGGTAACATGAACTCCTTCAACACTGCTGAAACAGTAGAGGCAGGACACAAGTGCAAGGAGAACTGAGAATATTTGATGAAAGAACTTGAACTATAACCAAAGGAAACACTTCAAACAAGACAAGACAGAAAAAATGAAACATAAGGCAAAAACAAAGACCAACAAGATACACTGGGAAAGGAGGAACCTGAAAAGGGACAATGATAAGGGAAACAGGTGAATGCAATAAACATCAAAAGTGTCCATTATCCAAACGAGGGAGGGAGGCAAGCCTGCCATGCTAGGACTTGTCAACTACATTGTACTTGACTATGTTGTCCTATACATTATTAATTTGCAATTTGTCAGTCATGAGTCTTCATATTCCAAGACTAGATTGCCAAAATGTGTGCCGTTGCAAATCCTTTTCCTCCTAAGACTTGTAATAATTGCTACTCCTCTGTGGCCAACGTGGCCTCAGGAAACCACATAGATTTATATACGAAAATCCATGGCACGATTTCATATGATATATGACGTTACTTTAGGTTACATTACAATGCAGCACCAAAAGTTATGATACATTATGAAATGCCTAAAACGTAACATATCTTACGAACGCTATTACACTGTATAAAATGTCACGACCACTATTAAAACGTAAAATAACATTTGATCACCAGACAAACATATGATATTTACGAACGCTATGAAAACGTAGAAATAAATACAAATTTTAACAAAATTTCATAATGTGTTAAAGGTTAAGTAATGGTTTGGTTAGGGTTAGGTCTCGTAGCTCTAGGGTTCAGGTTAGGTTTAAAGTTTGGCATCATAGCACTGGGATTAAGGTTTTGGTTGGGATTACAAGGAAAATCGCTTCAAACTTATTCATATGAGATCACCACTTGCATTTATGAGTCACAGGTTCCTATCTGGTGCAGTGGGTAGTATTTCTGTTAACAAAGCGGAAGGTCTCTGGTTTGAAACATGGCTTTATTATAATTTTTTTCTCAATTCAGACACTAACATTATTTAATTAACGTAATAAATCTTAGGATATTGCCTGATTAAAATGTATGTTAAATTGCCAATGTCAGCGTTCTGGGACCAGGTTGCTGAGGCAGCCAGCCACATATAATCAATTGTCATTGTCAAAAAGCATCATCTTTGATTGTGATTGTAGTCAGAGTTGGGGAGTAACAAATTACATGTAAGGGATTACAAGTATTGCAAAAAATCTGTTTACTTAATAATTATGACACATAGCATGGTTTGATTTTGTTTTTATATTTTTTGAAAACACCGTTAGGCCAATTTGAATGAAAATAACAATTGCGCACCTTAGTGGTTGGACAGAAAGTCTGGGCTATAGCCCTGGACGCCCAGGCCTAACAACACTACTGGTGATCATCATGCGAGCAAAGGTGGGCGCGCATAACCAGATTAGTGACCAATGAAGTGCTAGTAAAAAAAAAAAAGGCTGGTGAAAACAGATTGTCTACGATAATATTAGCCGACCCATGTAAAATATGATTTAGTTATCTGCTATCGATGCATCTTTCTCACAACAATGATAGGCATTAGGCCTACCTGGTGTTATATCTTTCTCATGTTTTTAGGTTTATTTGTCGAATGCACTGAACAACACAGCCAGGAAGAGTTGCACTGCACCACTCAGACAGGAAATGTTTAGATTAGGCAACTGTTTGCTAGATAGCAGTAGCCTGGAGCTGCTTTTAAGATTAAACATTATATGGAATTTATTTGAGGAGACAACTGCATTCATTGGGTAAATCATTGGCCGCTGATTACTTTGACTTTAAGCTAAGATTGCAGGTGAATAGTCACAATTTATTTCTTTCATTTACGTTTTGAAAGTTCATCACTGATAGCCCTAATAATCACAGGTAACCTTTGTGTGGGTAATACGTATTTGTGTGCAGGTGTTCACAAGTGCAAACATGCTTTCGCATGCCTGGGGTTTCTGCAACGTTTTCACAATGTTGGTAGTTGTGGAGGAAAACATCAGACTACATAGTGTACACGCAAAAAGCTACGGATATCTTGATTTTTATAAGTAATAATGTCAATACCCTTTTCGAGAAAATGCCATTTATTGCCAAAAGGTCTTCAATTGGTTATAGACTATTCCTATTTGTTTTCTGATGCCTAGTAATATGAAATTAATCAGATTACATTACTGAGTTTGAGTATTTAAAAAGTTACATTACTAATTACAAATGTGGACAGTATTTGGCACAGGTAAATATTTGCTGGATGAAGAATTCAGAAAGACCAAATGCCTAGCGTTGAATGGGGCTAATTTAATACATGTAAATATGTATGTGAGAGTGATACAGCTTGATATACGTGAGAGTGAACAATTAATTGACTCTGTAGCAATCGGTTTAAAGCTAGTTTAGATCTTTAATCATTTTTCCATGTATTTAATTATGTAGATTAGCTTATCATATACTAATAAAAATCTGGAATCAAAATAATTCACATTTGGTTAATTCAGAGATGGTTGCCTGACAGAACTTTGTAATGCTAGCAAGGACAAGTAAAAAAAAATTGCTACTGTACATGCATAATGTTAGCTACCAAAGTTGACTTAACAATAATGTAGTTTATTTCATTTCAATTTTAATTAACAAAAAAATGCACTCTACCTGTGCTCGCTTTAAGACCGATCAACCATTACATTATGACCACTGACAGGTGAACTGAATAACATTGATCATCTTGTCATTATGGCACCTATCAGTAGGTACGATATTTATGCAGAAAGTGACCATTCTTTCCTCAAAGTTAATATGTTAGAAACAGGACAAATTGCCAAGTGTAAGTATCTGAGCAACTTTGACATGGGACACATTTTTATGGTTAGACAACTGGGTCAAAGCATCTCCAAAACTGTGTTCCCAGCCTGCAGTGGTCAGTACCTATCAAAAGTGGTCCAGGGAAGGAAAAGCGGTGAACCGGAGACAGATTCCTGGTCTGATAAATCACGTTTCCTTTTACTTCACGTGGATGGCTGGGTGTGTGTGCATCGCTTACCAGGAGAACACATGGCACCAGGATGCACTATGGGAAAGAGGCAAGTCGGCAGAGACTGTGTGATGCTTTGGGCAATGTTCTGTCGGGAAACCCTGTCGGTTTAACCAGTGTAATCAACTTTTATATCCCTCAAACAGTAAGTATAGTATATTTAACTTAATGTCCTCAATGTGAGAAGTGAATTTCATTGTTGTCTATGTTCAAATATTCAGATGTTCATAGTGTAGATGGTCAAACAGAAACAGAATCCATGATTCTTATACAAATCCAGTCATAAATATATAAAGGTTCTAACTTCCACCAACATCTGTGGTAATGTGTAGCTAAAATGAACATAATACTGCTTACATAACAAGAAACCAGGCAAGCTGTCAAGGTTGTGATGTTGTGGAGATACGGACCAGGCGCAGGCAAGTTTGGCAGTCAGTGAGGTCTTTATTAAAATACAAAGAAACGGAACACTGAGCACTTGATGATAAAGGGTATAAAGTAAATGAGAACAAAACTCACCACACACAGTAACATGGAACAATGACTGACAACTGAGGGGAGCAGAGGAGAAACATTTAAACACATACAAATGGTTTGAGTAATGATTGAAGACAAGACCAATGGAGGGGACCGGGATGAGTTCATGACTGTTGGGAAAACCGGAAGAGTGGGAGATGGCGGAGCTGTCTGTCACCTCACCGTCCTTTCCTCTTCAGTGTAATGGTAAGAGCCATGTTAACAATGGTCAGGGTAGTGAGTCCTCTCAGGGAGTTATACCCAGAACTACTCTGTCCTCCCTACCCGCCACCTCCCTTAAACATAAGTCCTCTCAGGGAGTTATACCCAGAACTACTCTGTCCTCCCTACCCGCCACCTCCCTTAAACATAAGTCCTCTCAGGGAGTTATACCTAGAACTACTCTGTCCTCCTTACCTGCCACCTCCCTTAAACATAAGTCCTCTCAGGGAGTTATACCCAGAACTACTCTGTCCTCCCTACCCGCCACCTCCCTTAAACATAAGCGCTGGCTAGCAAGTTCAGAGACATCTCCCATCCAGCTGCCTGCCAGCACTGAACGTACCAGCTCTCATGTTTCAGCCCGGCAAGACCATGCCAGCGTTGCATATATCCCCATGCCCCTCATCTAGTGATGTCTGGTGTGTGAGTGTTTTTTTGTTTTTGTTGGGCTTAGGTTCGCCTTGGGTCTTTAGGAAACGTTTTTTAACTGGGACCTGCGAGCAGTTGAGGTTTGTCCGGCAGAGAGTAGATCCATGGCTCGCTCACTCCGCCATGAACCACTAGGATCTAAAGCCCCTCTAGGGGGCGGAGCTCCATGACATATAACGTTAGTTACCGGGAATGTAACTCCAGTTAAATGAGTGTAGCAGAGACCCCTAAAACTGTTGCCCTGCTGCCCCACGAGTATGTTGCTGAATAAACTCGGGAGGATATTCTCTGGGCTCACGGGTCTTATATAGGGTAGGTGTGCCCTGATTGGCTGTCGCATCTTAATGAGCTTAATGGGTTTTCAGGACCTGGGGTAAACCACTAGGAGCTAAAACCCCTCTAGGGGGCTTTCGTGTGGCGATGTAAACTATGCTTCGTGTGTGATTATTGTCAGTGTGTTCAGAGGACTGCAGGTTGCGGCCAGGGCGCAAAAGTGGAGAAAGCTACATTTTTTACAACAGCCTATGTAAACACGCCAAAGCATAAATGTTTATTCAGTACAGTATTTAAGCAGAATGATTTGCCTGATTTGCCTGCATTAAAGACCTATAACCTGCGGAAAGCAGGACCTATAAGAAGCTGTAGTGACATGGTTAGATGATTCAGTATATTGTTATGTTTGCCACGGTAATGTAAGGAGGAAGGCAATCCATTGCAGGTTGCTTTCAGAGATGCATTTGTGCTCAAAAGTTTGCATACCCTTGGAGAATTGGTAATATATGTAACATTCGTAAAGAAAACATGAGTGAGCAGG
The DNA here is from genome assembly GCA_016801105.1 of Esox niger. NCBI lineage: Eukaryota > Metazoa > Chordata > Actinopteri > Esociformes > Esocidae > Esox > Esox niger. Next base: position 15,138 of record JACXGJ010012919.1, read on the forward strand.
CAAAACACCCACTTAGTGGATCTCTGCTGTGAGAACTGTAGTAGTATAGTCAAAGAAACAGCAATCAGCAGTGTTGTTGTGAATGTAAATGTTACTGCTGGTGAATGGGGAGCTAATTATTTGCCCACATTTGCTTTATCTCCCCACATTTTTAAATTAACCTTTTACATACTATCTTTTTGTAACTAATTTGCATTCTCAAATGTTCAAATGTTTTGACATCTACAATGTAAGTTTAAAGAGTATTGTCTTATGCCAAGTAGAAGTATCACACTATCTGACAATGTTTGGAGAATCAATCAGTAATACTCCATCAGGTGAGATGAGAGGAGTTCTCTCATCCTTGCTTAATCTATACAGACACCATGAGCCCTGCCTGGCCTTCTCTCTGCACAGCCTCCATAGCCTGCCAATAAATACAAGTGAATGAAAGACAGGGGAATACGAAGCTGTAATGAAGTTTTTGAAGTCGCACAACAGGGATGATACATTTTTGTAGCTCACATCTTTAATTAGTTTTATGGTATAAAGCACTGGGAATTGTTACCCAGCTGAAAATCAAGCTTTCCACTCCGCTGCTGTAACAGTGACAAAAATAAACCTCCATCATCAGCAGTGTTTGAACTTTTGCATGGACACAGAGTAGTCCGCTTTGGACGATTTCTTCTCAAAAGTGGAATTGAAAAGGTGGTACTGCACACAAAATATTACTTTGCGATAGTGAAGTGAGTTTCTGTGAAGGGAAAGGCAAGAACAGAGTATATGGCTACTGTCATGTAATATGCACACCTATTTGTAATACCCCAAAATAATTTCAAATGTTTGTGCTGACAAACGATTTAAATAATTAATCTCAATTTTAGATTTTTTTTAAATTTGTACAAATAAATTATTTCCTGGAACAATGCAGTGCATTATGTTAAAGACATATACTTTACTGTGAACTATGAACACTGCTTGATTTTAAATTAAATAAGTGCAGGAGCTGTCTTTTTCCAAGTTGATTCATTAGAACAAGGTATGTCATGGCCTTTAAATGTCTTCCTTCAAATTACCAATGACTGGCATAATCTATTTGTAGCCCATGTAAATTGAAATAGAAAGTTGTTTGTCCCTGATCCAATAGTTCTACCATCTCATCCCATTGTGCTTTTGATCAGGGCACTAAGTACAATAACAGCTGTTTTAGGATTCTGTATAAAACACATATCAGCCCCCATATCTGAAAAGTTGCAGGCCTGTTATCCAACACTGAATCGCACCAATGCTTTCTTGTGGTTTTGGACTTTGACGTTAGGCAAAAATTTGGTTAGAATGGGATTTATGTGAGGTCTTGCAAACAATTAGCTTTACAAACAGGTGTTTGTAATTCCCCAAATCAACCAAATGCAATAACATATGTTACGTAACATTACTTAAAACATTAACTTTCACAATCCTAGTCATTTTAACTTTTTAATTTGACTGGCAATATCAGCAGAGCTTGTTGAGAGTTGTTTAGACCTTAACAGTCCAGGAAAGATGGAAACTGTTTTCCCACAGAGGGACAAAATTGACCTGCCTCATCTTTTACAAAAACATGTTGGATGTGCATACAGTTAGGTCTGGAAATAAGTGGATGCTGACACAAGTTTTGTTATTTTGGCTGTTAGTCAAGATATATTCAAGTTACAGTTAAATAATGAATATGGGTTTAAAGTGCAGTGTCAGCTTAAATTTGAGGGTATTGACATCCAAATCAGAGGAAATGTTTAGGAATTACAGTCCTTTTATATGTAGTTCCCTTCATTTTTAAGGAACCTGTCAGGGTTTGCGGAAGACTGGAGAGATGGAGCGGACTGCGGAGTTGGTAAGTTTATATACTTTAATGTGTCTGACATAGTTCTGAGTAGAAACAATAACACACAAAGACAATGGGAGCAGAGGGAACATATATACTGAGGGGAATGACTAAATGATGATCAGGTGCGCTAAACGAGACAACAGGTGCAATGAGTGA
>JACXGJ010012921.1:0-17132 GCA_016801105.1 Esox niger
AGCTAGAGGAATTATAACACAGAATAATAAAATAGAAATAAAACATAAAACAGTGCTGGTATAAAAATAGTCTCACAGTGGAGATGCGTTTGAGTGCTCAGTCATAGGCACGTGAAAAGAGTAGTGTTTTTAGCCTGGATTTAAAAACGGACACATTTGGTGAATGTCTAAGATCTTCTGGTAGTTTATTCCAATTGTGGAGGACAGTTTTTGATCACTTTGAGAACAAATAGTGGAATGAAGAGCCACACAATTAGTTTAAAAAATCAAATAAGATATCTGCAAGACATCTTGGTGTTACCCTCGACCCTGACTTCTCCTTTGATGAACATATAAAATATATATTAAGAGTTGCTTATTTTCATCTTCGAAACCTTCTATCAAAAACTGATACAGAAAAACGAATCCATGCTTTCGTTACATCAAGATTAGATTACTGCAATGCTCTTTTTTCCGGTTACCCTGATAAATCAATAAATAAACTTCAATTAGTGCTGCACACGGCTGCTAAAATCCTAACTAGAACAAAAAAATCTGGACACATTACTCCAGTACTAGCCTCTTTATACCGGGTGCCTGTTAGGGTTACGGCGGATTTCAAGTTTTTATTGTTAACCAATAAATCAATACATGGACTTGCTCCTACTTATCTTGCTGAAATGATCCAGCCATACATACAGTGGGGAGAATAAGTATTTGATACACTGCTGATTTTGCAGGTTTTCCTACTTACCAAACATGTTGTGGTCTGTAATTTTTATCATAGGTACTGAGAGACGGAATCTAAACAGAAAAAAAATGAAAATCACATTGTATGATTTTTAAGTAGATAATTAGCATTTTATTGCATGACATAAGCATTTGATCACCAACCAACTAGTAAGAACTCCGACTCTCACAGACCTATTCGTTTTTCTATTAGAAGCCCTCCTGTTCTCCACTCATTACCTGTATTAACTGCAACTGTTTGAACTCATTACCTGTATAAAAGACACTTGTCCACACATTCATTCAAACAGACTCCAACCTCCCCACAATGGCCAAGACCAGAGAGCTGTATAAGGACGTCAGGGATACAATTGTAGACCTGCACAAGGCTGGGATGGGCTACAGGACAATAGGCAAGCAGCTGGGTGAGAAGGCAACAACTGTTGGCGCAATTATTAGAAAATTGAAGAAGGTCAAGATGACGGTCCATCTCCCTCGGCCTGCGGTTCCATGCAAGATCTCACCTCGTGGGGCATCAATGATAATGAGGAAGGTGAGGGATCAGCCTAGAACTACACAGCAGGACCAGGTCAATGACCTGAAGAGAGCTGGGACCAGTCTCAAAGAAAACTATTAGTAACACACTACAGAATAAGGAAAGGGTTAAGGTAAGGGTTCAAGTGCAGACAACAGCAGACTTTATTGCCGATTAAAGGAGCAGGCTGAAATCATGGTCAGTAGGCTGGCAGGGAGTCATACTCAAGAGACACAGTTTGATCAGGCAAAGGCACCGACAGGAATAAGGCTAGAAATGGAGTCCAGGTTTAGTGGGCAGAAACTGGTCGATACACAAGATTTTCAATATAAAAGAGACAATCCAACTGGCTTTGTTTAGTCATCCAGAAACAAACAATACCTCACAAAGGATAACACAAACTAAACGTAACTATATAGAGGGTGTTAAAGGGCATACATGTGAAAACAATCAAGACTAACGAAAGCAAAACATGCATAGAAATGTACCATCCTAGAAAGGAAGCAAGAATGCAAACCAAGCATAGAAATATACGATCCTAAAATGGAAACAAAATCACACCAAAAAACAGAACCTCATAGCAGGTGTTTATTGTGCCACAACACTAATCTATGTCAATGGCAGGCAGTGGTCATACACAGATAGACAAATAGGCAGGTGAACAATCCAGAAAGATAAGGCTAGGATCGTCAAGAGTAGGCAGAAGTTCTAATGCTAGGACAAAATGTTAGGGATAAGATGAATGAACAGGAAGTTCCAAACCACTGTTCAGCCCTTCTGTTTAAATGCAGTGTACCAGAAGCTAATTTAAAAGTAAAACACCATCTACCTAATGACCTTCAAAGCTTTAGATGTCACAACCGGGCCCAACAGGTATCGTTTTTGGATTGGCTGTTTTGAAGCTGGAAAGATTAATGAAATCCAGTCACTTCGAAAGGTTGCCAGTAGGAGTTTAAGACACGCATTCAAATGTAAATTAGAGAGAAGTGTTTGAAAGAGCAAGTTAGTCTAAAGTCATAACATTTAGCTAGTTATTTAATTGTAGTCATATAACAGTAATTTCAGAGTCATACAAGAGAATAATTGAGTGTTGTTAGCTATTATTTGAGATTCATACAAAAGAGTAGGCAAGTAGACAAGATAAATAATAATAGTGTTGCTTAGCCAGATTCTTGGAAAGGGCCTTGGGATTGTGTATTTGAGAGCAATGGAGTATATGGTTGTATGACTATTCATTTTGACAATGTTCATCAACAAAGTGAGTGACGAAAATATTTGATAAATACCTATATGTATGCTTTGAGGAAGGAGTCCATGAGAGTAGTTTGACCAAAGGAGCGTTTAATCACCCTTTTGAATATGAAGTAAGTAATCCTAAAAAACTTTAATGGTAGTAATGCAAAAAATAATAAACGCATCCACAAAGCAAACGTAGCTCCAAACAGGAATCAATCACCCACAAAGACAAGCGGAGCAGAGGATCTCAACCTTTTTTGGGCAAGCGCCCCCGTAACCATTATCCAGGTCCCTTACTGCCCCTATCATATAAGATGTTGTCGGGATCCAAGCTCAGAGCACTACAAGGCTGTATAGGCAACACACACAGTCCACAATCCAAAGACAGGGTCCCAAGGCAGGCAATAAGTCGGTACACAGGCGAGCAATTAGCGGAAGCAATTGTACATGAGGGGCTAGGCGAGGTCAAAATGAACAAAGATCCCAAAGGTGTGATACACTTAGGCGACAACAACACTGGGAGTTGGAAATTGGAGGATTTAGTAGAGTCGCGAATGAACAATACCTCACAAGGAACTAAGGACAGAACAGAATATAAAGGGTAACCAAGGGACAGGTCATAATCAAACAAAGGTGATCAATATTCGGGTGATGAGGGGCATGGTTGGACAGTTTGGTATGAAGGAGTGCTGTCTGATGACAGGGAACCAGTAGAGCTAATTGCCTTGAATATCAATGATTATCATTATTATTACTATTGTTGTTATTATTGTTATCATCATAAATAATTAATTTACTGTCAATTTATCTACAAGCAGCTTACACTGGGCTGTCTGTGGAAACCCGGGGAACCTAACAGGAACAGTTTACTGAGTGTGAGGGAAACCTAACACTGAGTGGGCATGGGCTACCTGGGGTGAAACAGAAGTGCCTTCCCAGCCGCCTCTTGATCCAGCGGAGACTGGACAGTGTGGTGATGCAGGACAGCCTTGTCTCCTTTCGGGGTCACTCCATACCTGTCATCCACTCCCTTAGCCCGGTAGTGTAGCCACCCCCAGATCCATGGTAACAGCAGTGTCCTGATGTTCAGGTGGAATGGGCAGGCCCTTTCCTTGACTTCCTATTGCAGCCAGCAGGTTGTAAACATGGATGGACAACTAATAATAATAATAATAATACATTCTATTTATAGGCACCTATTTAAACACTCAAAGTCACCATCCAAGACAAAAAACATTGCAAAAAATAAATTAAAAGTGAAATGTTAGAGTGTGTGAACGAGAATGGCTGTACTAGTGGGTATGGATGGAAACGATTGATGTTACGTAAATGGAAGTATGCAGACCGAGTGACATAATTAAAGTGAGCTTGAAATGAAAGTGTGCTGTCGAAGATGACACCCAGACTCTTGACCTGAGGGGAGGTAGAATCTGAGGAGTTATCAATGGTAAGAGAGAAACAATCATGTTTTGTCAGAGTGGATTTGGTGCCAATAAAGAGAACCTCAGTTTTGTCATTGTTAAGCTTGAGGAAGTTGCAGGAAAACCAGGATTTGATTTCAGTTAGGCAATCAGAGAGGTAGGTTTTGTTGACATGTATAGCTGGGGGTCATCCACAACAGCAATGGAAATGTATATTGAATTTATGGAAGAGGAAGTAGATAGATGGTAAAGAGAAGGGACCCCAGGACAGAGCACTGGGGAACACTGGTAGTGAAAGGAGATGGATGTGATTTAAAAGTTCTGATTTGGATGAACTGGGTGCAGCCAGAGAGATAGGACTTAAACCAGTCCAAGGGTATATCAGTTATACCAATAGAAACTAGTTAGTCAAGGAGGATGTTATGAGAGATGGTGTGAAATGCTGCACTCAGATCAAGGAGGAAGAGAATGGTTAATAGTCCAGAGTCAGCTGCCATAAGAAGATCATTAGTGATTTTTAGCACTATGCCATAGTGTTTCAGCACTATGGCAGAGGCGGAAACTAGATTGGTTATTGTCTGAACCTGAGATGCAATCGTTTTTTTGAGGATTTTAGATAGAAATGCAGGTTAGAAATACGAAATACGAAGGTTATTGATATTCTTGGGGTCTGCACTAGGTAACTTCAGTATAGAGTTATTTCAGCAGATTTTAGAAGTAAATGAACAGTGCCATAGGTGAGAAAGGAATGTATTATGGTAGTAATTGGGGAGGAGAGAATGTAAGCAGGTTTTTTTCCATGGTGATAGGTAGAGGGTCTAGCTGACAAGTAGTTGGCTTTGACTTTCGAATAAGATCAGAAATTTCAGCAACAGAAGGAACCGTGAAACTTGAAAATGAAGGAGAAAGAGGAGCTGCGAGACCTGAGAGAAACAGACTGGGAGGTATTAGTAGTCCATTTTTGGTGAACCTTATGAACTTTGGCGTTAAAAAATGACATTAGGGAGTTACAATAAGCATTTGAGTACAGATGAGGTTCAAGTGTGTCAGGTGGTCATTACAAGTAGTTGACCATTGAGAACAGAACTCTGGTGTTTCCTTCACCTGAACTAATTAAGCCTGCATAGTAAGTGAATTTAGCTGTAGAAAGAGCATCCTTGCAGGTAAGAATATGGTCATTATACATTTCTTTGTGAACAAGTACAGTTTTCTTCTTAAGGCGTTCCAAGCGACAACCTTATACTTTGATCATGCGTAATTCAGATGTAAACCATGGGGCAGAATGGGTAAAAACAATCCGTGTTTTTAAAGGAGCCAGAGAATAGAACATTTTATGTAGTCCATCATTTAAATCCAAAACTGGATTGGAGCAACATTTCTACCAGTTAATCGAATGAGAGTGTGTTGTCCCGAGATGCCAGCTCCATCCGGACATCCTTTCCGGAGACTGCACCTATAGTGGTCGATGAGGGCCCCTCGTTCCAACCCGCTGCCAGGGTTCCACCCCGCTGCCAATTCTACGCCAACCTCATCCTCTGTTGCAGATGGAACAGCCCTTCTCCAGCACTTCAATGTAGCATGTTATCAGAAAATACTGGTAGACAATTTGCATTCTTCTGCATGAAAGAATTTGATCCTACAGTGGTTACAGTGGAAAAATTTGTAGGTTCTGGTGTGGCCATCACTGTCTCCTGACCTTAATATCATCGAGACAATCTGGGGAGATTTCAACATACGGTTCATGCAAGACGCAAGACTTTGCCTGACCTGGAGACGAATGGGCAGCTGTACTACCTGCAAGAATTCGGGGCCTCATAGACAACTATTACAAAAGACTGCACGCTGTCGTTGGCACTAAAGGGGGCAATACACAGTATGAAGAACTAAGAGTATCCAGACATGTGAACAGGGGTCAGTCTTTGTAGCCATGTTTGGTTTAATGATTGTGCCATTCTGTTATGACTTACAGTTGAATGTGAAACCTATAAGAAAAAAGACATGTTTTGCCTGCTTACTGGTGTTTTCTTTCCAAATGGTACAAGCAGCTCAGGAAAAAATAAGGAGACCACAGCAAAATCATCAGTGTTTTTTCTTCTATACTACTGACAACATTACTCCCAAATTCAAAATAAAATGTTGTCATTTAGAGTATTTGTCTGTAGAAAATAACAACTGGTATACATTTTTCAACAACAAAATACTAATGTTTTAAGAAAAGTTTAGAAATACATTTTTGGTGGAATAACCCAAATTTTTTATCACAGTTTCATGCGTCTTGGCATGCTGTCCACTAGTCTGTCACACTGCTGTTGGGTGACTTTATGCCACTCCTGCAACAAAAATTCATGTAGCTCAGCTTGTTTGATGGATTGTGACCATCCATCTTCCTTTTCATCCAATTCCATAGGTTTTCAATCGGGTTCAGGTCTGGAGTTACATCGACATCCTTGATTGACCTGGTGGTGTGGCATAGAGCATTGCCCCGCTGGAAAAATAAATTATCAGAGTTGGGGAACATTGTCAGAGCAGAAGGAAGCAGGTGTTCTTCTGGGATAACTTTATTCTTGGCTTGATTCAGGCGTCCTTCACAAAGACAAATCTACCCAAAGCATCCCCAGATGATCACTGATACTCCATCGAATTTCACAGTGGGTACAGGACACTGTGGCTTGTAGGCTTCTCCAGGTCTCCGTCTGACCATTAGATGACCAAGCCTTGGGCAAAGCTGAACATCTGACTCTTCGGAGAAGATGACCTTACTCCATTTCTCTAAAGTCAAATCCTTATGGGCTTTTACAAGCTTCAGCCTGGCTCTTCTTTGCTTCTCATTGATGAAGGGCTTTTTTCTAGCTCTGCACGACTTCAGCCCCTAGGAGCCTGTTGAAACCGCCCTTGCCGTGCACACCACCCCAGCTGCTGTTTGCCATTCATTTTGTAGATCACTTGATGTCATCCTAGGGTTGTTGAGTTACATTAAAAAGGTAATCTCGGTCAGTGGACAGTCATTTTTGCCCTCTGCCAGTCTGTAGCTTTGTTGTCCCCAATGTCTGTTGCTTAAATTTTCAGGATGTAAGCAACCTGACACTCACTGTGTCCCTCTGCCTGTAAAGCCAGAATGGAACCCTTCTTTTCCTCAGTCAAAGGTTTTCTTTTAAACTATTTTGTCATGCAAAATATTTATAATTTATTCAAATTACCATTGAGGTACTACTTGGGCTGTTTTTGCCATCCAGCTGTCAGCTTCCGTTCATTTGATATCAATGAACAAAATTAATGTAACCAGAAGTCAGAGGAGAGCCATCTTTATTCAGCATGAGACAACAATGTTAACCTTCCATAGTTCTTTCATTTTTCTCTCCAATGAACAGAATGAACTTTATACCAGGACACATGGGAGGTGTTCAATGGTCATAACCAGCCATTACACAGTCAAATACCCTCCAATAAGAAAGGTTTATCCTCTAATAGACCCTTATATGTTATCGTCCAACCTATGGTCAATGGACCTCTGCGTCCTGTGAAATTCACATGTGCAACTCCTAGCAGGAGGTATGGACAGGATGTGTGGAGCCCATCAGTAACAGGCAGCTATCAAACCTGATGGGATACAGAATGTTTGAGAACTGGTTCAGAGTCTCAACCTCATACTCCCCTGACCTAATATAGTCCATTACTTCCTTTTCTGCCGAGTAGCTGTCCTTGGGCTCTGTCTCAAATGAAAAGAAGTCAATTTCATCACGGCTGGCTGATGTCATGGACACAGAGACAGGGTCCTCTGCAAGAGCAGTTGTGCAACTGTTTTAAAAATATATTGCAGTAAGATCTGTTTCCTCTGTGGATCTTTGTCCAATGAATGCTGCAAGGCAAAACATCTGCAGGTTTAGGAGTATAGGCATAACATTACAATGACATCTGGAAGGCCAGCTGTCATCCATTGAGGGTTGGTAATAAAGTCCCATAACAACAGTTATCCCTTTCTAAGATGTCCGTTGCTGCTGTAAGCAGCTTCTTGACGGTGAAGTACTCCCCCAGGAATTGGTACTCCTTGTCATTGAGGCACTAATTCCCAGTTTGATGCACAGGCTATTCAGCACATTCAGGGGAATCTCAGTAATTCTGTAAACGGCCTCATAAAAGGAATTCCACCTTGTGGACAACGGCACCAGTAGGTTTCTGTGGTTGACTTCCTCCACATATGCTGATGCAAGTGTAGATTGACTTGCCTTGTTCTTTAGAGCTGTGCATTTCATGATACTATTCCTACATACAGCCTTGTTGTCTGCACTGGAAGTTAAGTATTTCTCCACATCACCAGTGGAAATTTGGTTAATTGTATGCAATGCACACCTGTAATGTGGGGGAAGAGGCAACTGACCATTACTATCAGTGGAAAGGGCTTCTGTGAGATCTGCAAAAATGACATCCTCGTCACTGTCCCCTTCCAGATCAGAATCAGACTCCGAATTGACAGCCTGATATATTTTAAATGCTTTTGCAAAATCTGATGCATTGTCTGTTACAGTGGCTTGAAATTTGCCAAGCAGTCCATATGACGAATGAATTTGTTCTATCTCTGCGCCAATAACATCAAATGTGTGCATGCCTCTGATTCTCTTACATGCTAATGTGGCTTTGTTGCACTCCAAATTGGAACAACTTTTCAAAGTGCGGCTTGCCATGACTGCATATCCTCTCGATGTAGCCTGCAGAAATCTTTTTCTGTGGCAGCTTGGCATTGTTCTTTGTAATTGTAATTTCTCTATAATGCGTCGAAAAGAGTGAGAGTCAACTGTGGAAATAGGTAACATCTCTACTTATTTTCCACCATAATTGACCAATAAATTCATAAAAAATCCTACAATGTGATTTCCTGGATTTCTTCTTATTATTTTGTCTCTCATAGTTGAAGTGTACCTATGATGAAAATTACAGGCCTCTCTCATCTTTTTAAGTGGGAGAACTTGCACAATTGGTTGCTGACAATTTTTTTTTTTCCCCCACTGTTCATAGGATGCAAATACTTATTAACTGATATGTTATAACCTGTCATTAGCTAAAAAGCACAAGTTGCAACTGCTAATTTCACATAAATGACCATCAACATCCAAGTGCATCCATGTGCATTCAGTTTGGCCCCACCAACTGGAATCTTGCTCTACTGCAAGACTCATTCATTTTGGCAATACAAGAATTGAATATTACATAAACCTTTGCCTCCAACCAAGAACTAGTCCTCACAGGAAAGTTGGTGCAACATTCAGAAGTGTTTCCAAACGACAATAAAAAAATGTAGATTGTTCTGGGAAACATTTTTCAGCTTGTTTTGTGTTTTGTGCCTCTGGTGGGAAATGTAACATGTAACAGCAATGATGTACCATCTTAATGTTGCTTCAAATGCTGTTTGTTTACTTTCTCTGGCTGAGCAAAATTGGAACAGGCAGGAAATAGGAAACCCCTAAAATCTCTAGGGCCAGCAGAATGGTTGGCATAATCTTTCTTTTAACAGATGGCCTAATAAAGTTTCATGCTATGGTTCAACAACTCTTCCCAATTACGGCCAATCAGTTCCATTCCCATGGAGATAGTAGTGATTACTTAAAGCCTTCAGCTGATTACTGGGAGCGTTGTTGCTACAAAGCACCCCTCAGATTCATCTAGGCTGTACTAGCGTATTTAGGTTAATCTAATTATGTATGGAGACAGAAAGGAGTTTATACAAGACTAAACCAAAAGATCCTTTGCAGAAACCTGAGATAAGGGAAGGTTGTGTGGATTTGACCTGCATTCAAACACTGTGGAGGAGATCCAGTAGGGGATCTAGAGATGCTAGCTAGGGGGTTGCAAAAAGGAAACATTCAAAAACACAGATATAATTCCTGACCTATTGTAGCACTGTGTGGATATTCAGTCACACCATGTAGCATACTTGGCAATGCTATAGATAAGACAGCACGGTCTGATTATTATCTAAATAACAAACTCATTCAGTTAGATTTTTAGTAGAGAGATGTTTGGTCTTCACCTGTAGGATGAGGCCCAAAAAGTCAAAACTATTGCATTCCATTGCTCAAAAAAAACTGTATGCACAAAAAATCTTCTAAACAACAATAGTTTGAGCACTTCATCCACATAGATATTTGGTTCAAAGCTCAAAGCACTTTGCTTGTCTAATTTACTTTCCTCACAAGAGCTAGATTGCAAAATAAGAGACAGAAATGGAGGCATGTCTGATCAGCAGGGAAGTTATCATAGTTAAACACAACTATGTGTGACGGTGAGGTGACGGACTGCTCCGCCATCTCCCGCATCCTCCATCTTTCCACTTGCTATGAACTCATCCTGGTCCCCTTCAATTGTCTTGTCTCGAATTGTCTCACACACACCAGGTCCCAATAAGGTAATTAGTATGTGTTTAAATGTTTCTCCTCTGCTCCCCTCATTTGTCAGTCATTGTTCCATGTCACTGTGTGTTCAGATGCGTTTGGTGAGTTTCTGTTTGTATTCACGATTTACTTTATACGTTTCATTATCGAGTGCTTGGTGTTCTTCTGTTCTGTTGTTTTTGTCTTTGTTTAAAATAAATAGAACACCGACCTTTACCCCTGCCTGCGCCTGGTCTGTTACTTCCCACAACGTCATATTGTGACACTATGACTAGCAATCAGTGCCTGATTACCCATAATTTGTACAGTCATTGATATCCTATCTCTGGTGATGTAAAAATTTGAACAATGTGAGACACATAGGCTAATACAGCCCCTTCACACTACAAGATAATAAATTGATAGACACATTTGTCCTGTTCGCGAAATTCAAAACCTTCTTGATTGAATCAACATAATATCATTCTGTTTTCATTGCAAGAAACCAGAATAATATCAAACTTTGCACAGTAATGGCCGGCTATGGTTCCATTTCAATGTTCTGTTCTAGATTTTCTGTTTCTTTGTTCAGTCCCTATTTAAGTTCCTGTCTAAGTGTTTCTTATCAGTTGCCGTTTAACGTCATACAGTTTTAATTTAAATTCAAGCAGTGAATAACCTGAAATGTTTAGATTACGAAAACTGAAAAATACTGTACTTTTCAGAGGTATGAATAGCCCTTCTTAGGGAACAAGTAATACAGTAGGTTAACTACTTACAGCTGTTCTGCAACAATGGATGTAAAGTTGATGCTAATAATTCCTAATGGTGTCCCAAGTTTTTTTGATTTCTTACAAACCCCCCTCAAATAGAGAGACGCGTCAAATGCTTACAGAATAATCATTCGAGGAGCCTCTAAAGTAAATTACATGAACAGCTCGTATTTATTATAGTGAAAAGGGGTGTGGCAAGATGCCACCCATCAATCTTAGGTCACACAGGCGGGAGGGTTATCCCTCCACCTTATCCTTCCTGCCATAATGTTTACTGTTGTTTTTACCTAAAGGGACACCTGGGGAAAGTGAACACGGACACGGACTTCCGGTCCTGGTCACATGTGAGCATGGATGCATTAATGGGTGAATGCTTAGAGCAGTGTGGCCCCGAGGTGCTAGGTACAATATTCAATGCAGTTGAAAATCATAAAGAACGTGATGCGGACTGGATCTCAGCCATGACCTGCAGCCCACAAGTACAAGAAATAGCTGCTGATACCCAGTCAAACATAAAGATAACACAGCAAGAGCTACTGAAGGCGCAGCTGCAAGACACCACCATATCCTATGTAATCCATCTGAAAAAATCTGGAGAGAAACCAGTCACATGAGTGGAAAAGACTATGTTCCTTAAGAGGGTTTGTTAAAATGCAAAACGGCAAAATGTTGTCAAATTGTGCTTCCTAAAGTGTACAAAGAGTTGTACAAAGTATCTGCATTGTAAAATGGGTCACCTGGGGGTGGAACGGGTCTTGCACCTGGCTAGACAAGAGGTTTTATTGGCCTGGGATGCAAAAGGACATTGAGTATTTTATTGCAAAAGTGTATAAATGTGACTACCAAAAGACACCTGCAGTCCATACCTGAGCTCCCATGTGTCATAAGTATCTCTGTATACTGTGTATACTGTATATTATATCTGTACCTTCATAGGATTACAACCGTTGACACAAGAAAAGCAGCATGTGTCCTAAGTAATTGATTCACTTATTATCCCCCCTCTTCAGAGCCTGACAGGGGGCATAACATTTGGAGGCACTGCTGAGATGAGGGCGTTGCAAGGGTCGGCTCTCTAAGACTATAGACGTCCACACCATCATCCCACCTCAAAAACCAACCCCTGTTAGTGACAGCATGATACAGTTCAGCGTCTGCGCAAAGAGAGGAGTGCATTCAATCTGAGGTGAATCACTGATACCAGGAGAGCTGCGAAGTTCACTAAGTAAAAAGCAGGTCCTGCTTCACACTCACTGACCACACATTCACAACAGAGATGGATCCCTTAGTGATTGAGGACTTGAGTCTTAAAGTATTTGGAACATTATATACATTAACAAAGGACAAATTACTCAAAGTATGTGAGTTTCTGTATATAACAGGTCTGACACGGGAGAGAGCAGAGTTAGAAGAACAGGAGGATGAGGGAATGGCGGAGCTCCTAACCCTCAAAGACAAGATTTGGGAAACAAAACAGACTGATGAACACTCAGTTGAAGTAAATGCAACTTAGGACATAGAACAGACAACAGAACAAGGTGTACAGATGTCGTATGAAGAAAAACTACAAAAATAGATACAGGCACAACAGTTAGCTCTGCAACGAAAGCAAAGTGAGACAAAAAGGTCCAGTATGTCAGGATGGCAGCCACCATGAACGAAGTCACATTGCTGCTCAGATTATAGCTCAGTCACCGGTCCCACCACTGTGGCACAGAGAGTTCAACATATCAGGACAGATAGGTGAACCTGGACTAAAAGACAAATTAACATCCTCCAGTCTAGCCCACCAAAATGAAAATGGTATTAGCAAAAGCTTCCCTGAAATCGAAATGCTGGATGCAGTCATTGAAGCCATTGCGTAGCTATTTAGAAGGAAAACCAAATCTCACATTGCCCACACTGAGAAGAATTCTAAGGTCCCACTATCAAGAGAAACGGGTGATCGAGTTATACAAGCAGCTAACGTCAGAGATCCAAGGGACTAAAGAAACCCAGCAGAAAAGTGTAGACCCATGATCACACAATTAAAGCCCACCCCGATGTGCTAGCTGAACTGAAAGAAATGCGTTCTGATATGGCTTTACTGAAAAATCTCAGTATGGAAGTTTCACAAATCAGAGTCATTGCAACAACATCATCTAATGTCAAAACAGTATGTGCCTTCTCCGGCGGCACCAGACAACATACGTACTCACCAGCTCCAGTATCCATCTCCAAGATACTGGCCCTCACCAGGTTTGCACCACAGCAGCATTATCCTGCCACACCCCGCTCACGTGTTAGAAGATTCTTCAGTTGTTAACAAAGTGGAACGGATGAATACTGCACCCATTGCTACAGGTGTGGGAGTGCTGAACACTTTCTTGCGGGCTGCAGAGCTAAGTGAACAAAAAGGGAAAAAGACAATCCTTTTAACAACGGAGGGTTGCCCCCACGGGACAGGGAGTGACCTGCCATACACCGATGTCCCAACAAAGGTGCACTCACTGTGAACCAAATTAGTCAAGTGATGCAAGGAAAGAGATCGTTTGAGAGATAGTTAAGGTGGCTTTCCCTAGCCTTGACAAAACAGATGTCCAGGCCTTTGTTGGCACTCACATGAATACTCATGAATACTCAAAAGTTGTCATCCCGAAGCACACCTCTGTCCAAGTTGAATGCAGAGTGCCAACATGCCCACTTAAAGAAGACACCATGTTTATTTCCAAGCCTGATATTAACCCTCAGTGGGCTGATGGACTAGAATTCTGTGCAACTCTTGTAAAAAAAAAAAGGACGCTTCTCCCTAAATTATTGTTGATGTACAGAACCCTACTGATATACTGTTAGCAGGAAGAACTGTTATTGGCAACACACCCTGGATACAGGCTGTCTATCCATGTACCGCTTACAAAGACATCAAAAAGACCCTCTTCTCCTGTGGCAGTGAATCAGGTCCAAACTAAGAGCGAACAGACCACTGCTGATGTATGGGATCCACCAGTCAACCTGGGTCATCTCAGTGAGTCTGAAAGAGATATGGTGGAATTTTTTTGGAGAAGAATCAGCCTCATTTTCAAATTCAGATGACGACATAGGATGTGTTAAGAAACTGACCCTAAACATTGCACTAAAGGACACTGACCCTGTTGGACATACCTACCTCTTGGTACCCAAACCTTTATACAGAGAAATGAAAGATTACCTACATGACCTCATCGCACAGGAATGGGTAAAGAAAAAAGACTGTAGCCTACGCCTCTGCATAGACTACAGATACTTAAATAGGAAGACACACCCCAACAGGCAGCAAATCCAGAGAAGACAGGATATCTTTGACACCCTTGGAGGCAATGCATGGTTTTCATTACTAGATCAGGGAAAATAATGGAATCAAATAAAAGCCCAGTAAATGTGTCGTATTTAGATGCGAAGTTCACTACCTTGGGAGGATTTTATCTGCTGAAGGCAGTGAAATGGATCCAGCTGACATTGTTGCTGTGAGAGCATTAAAGGATAAAAGACCATCCAATGTCGGTCAGTTTAGATCATGGGACTGTTAAGTTACCACCGACAATATATTAAAGATTTTTCACGCATCGCAGGACCCCTCTACAATTTGCTGAAAGGAAGCAAGCAAGTCTATTTATATAGCACAATTCATGCAGAGAAGCAATTCAATGTGCTTTCAGTGAATATAAAAATAAAAGTTTGCAATGGAATTATAACAGAGATTGTAACAATTACACAGAGGTTATTCCCCTGAAAACACCAGAACTTGCATTAATGATTTGTAAAAGATAGCAGAAGATACATTTAATAATGAAATAAATCAGAAAGAGAAATATAAAATACAGCATAATAATAAAGCATAGAAAAAGAAAATAAATTAATAAAACAAATAAATAATATAGGAAGCTATAAAAGCTGTCTGTTAAGTTTAAGTAACAAAAACATAAGAATCTATAAGGCTCACAGTGTGGTTAAGTTTAAGAGCTCATTCATAGGCACGTGAAAAGAGAAGTGCATTTAGCCTGGATTAAAAAATGCTTCTCCATGTTTAATTGATACATTGCAGGTCTAAGATCATCTGGTCGTTTTTTCCAGTTGTGTACAGCATAACTGCTAAATGCAGCTTCTTCATGTTTAGTTTGGACTCTGGGCTCTACTAGCTGACCTGAGTTCATGAATCTAAGAACCCTGCTCGGTTTATATTCTTCAAACATACCAGAAATGTATTTGGGCCCTAAAACATTCAGAGATTTATAAACAAAAAGCACCACTTTAAAATGTATTCTGTAACTGACTAGAAGCTAATGCAAAGATAAAAAATGGATGGATATGCTCTGTTCTCTTGGTCCTTGTTAAAATTCTTGTAGCCGCGTTCTGAATGAGCTGCAGCTGTTATACAGTCTTTTTGGGGAGTCCAGTTAAGAGGCCATTACAATAGTCAACCGTACTGTTTGGTTCATCCAGGTATTTATGTGCTCTATACAGTGACACAGAGAGTCTATTGAGCTGGTGTCATACGGTTCGAGAGCCATATATATTTGAGTATCATCGGCATAGCTCTGGTAGTTAATGTTGCTGTTCTGTACAATTTGGCCAAGATGTAGCATATAGAGATTGAACAGAAATTGTCCGAGAACTGATCCCTTTGGAACTCTGCATGTCATAGCCACCCTATCAGATTCCAGATTACCAAAGGTGACAAAGTAACTCTGCCATCTAGTTACTGTGGCCGGAGAGTCCTAGCCAATTTTCCAGCCTATCTATATAGTGGGGCAAAAAAGTATTTAGTCAGCCACCAATTGTGCAAGTTCTCCCACTTAAAAAGATGAAAGAGGCCTGTAATTTTCATCATAGGTAAACTTCAACTGAGAGACAAAATGAGAAAAAGAAATCCAGAGAATCACATTGTAGGATTTTTAATGAATTTATTGGTAAATTCCTCGGTAAAATAAGTATTTGGTCACCTACAAGCAAGGAAGATTTCTGGCTCTCACAGACCTGTAACTTCTTCTTTAAGAGGCTCCTCTGTCCTCCACTCGTTACCTGTATTAACAGTACCTGTTTTAACTGTTAATGTTATCAGTATAAAAGACACCTGTCCACAACATCAAACAGTCACACTCCAAACTCCACTATGGCCAAGACCAAAAAGTTGTCAAAGGACACCAGAAACAAAATTGTAGACCTGCACCAGGCTGGGAAGACTGAATCTGCAATAGGTATGCAGCTTGGTGTGAAGAAATCAACTGTGGGAGCAATTGTAAGAAAATGGAAGACATACAAGACCACTGATAATCTCCCTTGATCCGGGGTTCCACGCAAGATCTCACGCCGTGGGGTCAAAATGATCACAAGAACGGTGAGCAAAAATCCCAGAACCACACGGAAAGACCTAGTGAATGACCTGCAGAG
Organism: Esox niger; assembly: GCA_016801105.1. Lineage (NCBI taxonomy): Eukaryota > Metazoa > Chordata > Actinopteri > Esociformes > Esocidae > Esox > Esox niger. The sequence goes on from JACXGJ010012921.1 coordinate 16,442, forward strand.
AGCTGGTACCAAAGTAACAAAGGCTACCATCAGTAACACACTACTGTGGAAAAATGTTTTATGTTCGCGATTTATTCAAATAAAGAACTTCTCAGTCGTTCGAATAACAGTTGATTATTTCAAGTTTAATTACGTGGATCCACGGGAACAATCATCACAACATTACAAAAGATGAACAGGGTAATGCCATGACAGACTGCTTCGCATTTCATTATGGCTTTCTCCTCTTTATACCCCCCTGGCTAGCTCCTTCAAATATTATCTCTTATGCTATAACATACTTACAAAACAAGGCGTCATACTAATCGTAAAACTAGACAGAACTCTACATTGTCATGGCAACCAAAGTTCTAGGTCATAGTTAACACACACCCTAACCTGAGCTATCCCTGGTCTCTGTCCTACCCAAATGGGATTAACAGAGGAGACACAGACAACTTCACCTTGGAGCCATCTGTACAGGACCATAGATAAGATAGGTTTTAGGCCTGGCTGTCATAGCGTCCGGTGTATGTGGACAGAAGAGCAGAGGCAGAACGGCTGTTTGGATAATAATCCATGTTGGTTTTAATGAAGAAAGAAAACAAACAAACTTACAACTGAGAGCAGACACTAGGACTGGGTGAAATAGCCTACGGCTAGCAACCAAAATGAACCACACTACTGTGGTAAAACACTCAACATAAATAGG
>JACXGJ010012922.1:0-17225 GCA_016801105.1 Esox niger
TCTCTCTCTCTCTCTCTGCCTCTCTCACTTTCTCTCTGTCGCACACACTCACACAGACCCACAGACCCACAGAGAGAGAGACACACGCACTGCCTCCGCTCAGTATCTGCAGGGTAATCCTTTTGACACTACACTGCCGCTGACCAAGAAAGGGAAGTGTACCGCAGCCGACGGTGAGGGGCCCACACGCAGTGCGGATCAATAACCTACAGAGTGAGTTCCAAATGGCCTTCTATCATAGTGCACTGCATTTGATTGGCGCCTATGGGCCTCCGTCCAAAGTAGTGTACTTTAAAGGGCATAGCTCCTAAACATGAATGCAGCTGGAAGGTGGGTTCTGGACTTCTGCCAAGATAGTAGAGTGTGGCTAGGGTTATGTGTTGTTATTGCTTTAGCATTTGCACCTTTAGCTACATTAGCTTGTGTAAACTGTTGTGGTGTTAGCATTGTTTGTCACAATGTGTAAACTGTTGTGATGTTAGAATTGTTTGTCACATGGTGTAATCTATTGTGGTGTTAGGATTGTTTGTCACAATGTGTAAACTGTTGTGATGTAAGCATTGTTTGTCACAATGTGGAATCTGTTGTGGTGTTAGGATTGTTTGTCACAATGTGTAATCTGTTGTGGTGTTAGGATAGTTTGAGACACTGTGTAAACTGTGGTGGTGTTAGCATTGTTTGCTACACTGTGTAAAATGTTGTGATCTTCACATCCTTAGCATAATAATTGAGATGTGCTGTGTTCTAAGCACAGTTTTCTAGCAAATGTTAACTCATGTGGAAGTAGCATTTTTTAATACTGTGGCCTCAGGGGATGTAGTGGTGATTCCTGCTCAGTGGTTCAGCTGAGGGCAGGGCTAAGATTATGTCTCGTCATCTCTTTTTACATGGTGGTTGCTGGAGGAAGCTGCCGAGGTACTGAGTCCAGAATTCAGACATTCAACATTCCTGCCCACTTCTCCGTTTCTCATTATCTCCAAGTATACACCTCACAGCTCGCCAAGTAAAACTGCAACAGATATCCCTGCAGGATAGGAGTACAGGATCCGGTAGAGAGGGAGACACTCCTCTGTTCTCCTTCTGCTCCCCTTGCTCATCCGCGCCTTTACCTCCCATCCTGCGCCTTTTCCCTCACTTGATAAGAGGACAGCTTGCCTCGCCTGTCTTGCGCAGACCCAGAATAATCCCATAAACTGGAGTAACAGGGAGACTTTATACAGTCAAGTACAGACAGGAAGCCTGGAGCATCAGGATCACCACCATGAAAACCTCCCTCTGAGTGGCAGGAATAAGGAAATGCATAACTAAATTCTAAAACAACCCATAGCGATTGGTGGATGGAAAAGTGTTGAACACATCAAACGCCATTCCATCCACTCCATTTCATCCATCACCACAAGCCTCTCGTCACGATTTAACACCCCGATCGAAACCTCCCCGTCGAGGTGCGAAGAGGAGGATGTGGTCCCCTTCAACCTCTTTCTCTCTTAATTGGCTGGGTGGTAATGGAAATGTCAGCCTGCTGCACTGTAGATAGCTCTGCTGTTTCTTTAACTCCCCTAGTGCTGGAGAACCCCGAGTGGTCCATCTGGAATTCAAAATATAAAGCAGAGATATTCAACTATTGTCCTGGAGGGCTGAAAACCTACTGGTTTTCGTTTCTAACTGCTGGTTAATTGCCCAAAACTGGTGACCCAGGTACAAATCGGTGTCTAATTAAAAGGACGGGATGGAAAATGTGTTTCGGCCCAGTAGGATCCAAGTTAAATAGCCATAATATAGGGCAAATAGCCAATCCAGAGAAGACAAGGGGAAAACCATGTTCATCATCAAGTTTGAATGGTGTGCAGTGACCGTGAAGCATTCTCACGCCTGATTGGCCGCCAACTGGCAGTACTCAGGTGGAAGGTTTTCAGCAGCGTGTAAGTATTTATGTATGATGTGCTGTGACCTATAGAGATAATAATGCATACGTGCAGTAACCTGGATACCATTAAAAGGTCTCTGTCTGATCATACTGTAGATCTATATCCTATATAAAACACAAGCCCTAAATTACATTAATGGATCTATAGAATACTGATATATCATTTACACACACACAAAAACTCACACTTTTTTGTTGCTATACTCCTTTCATAATGTATTACCATGAAATATCAAATTCTTCCTGACCACAAACTGTAACTTTGTGCCTAAACCTGACACCAAACCTAAAAATTTAGGGGGGGGGGGATTTAACCAGTTTGGGGATGTTTTGTTGATTACATAGCTAAGCAACACTTGTTCATATACACACTCTCAAGCAGTCAGTCAACAGTCATTCGACAATCAGTCAAACAAGACAGTCAGTCAACACCTTGTCACAAATAACTGTTTGGACGCCAGGCCAATGCATATAAAGTCCTGAGCTGTTGGCTAAACATGAAAGTTGACCCAGAAGGTAAAAAAACATGCAGCCACGGTCTTACCTGGTTGGGGAGAGACAACAGCAGACGTAACAGAGGGGGAGACCAGAGGGAGAGACCAGAGGGAGAGAGAGAAACACACCGTGTCAGAGGATGCAATGATAATTGACAGGATTTCTGATCTGCAAGTATTAGTAGGTATAATCTCAGTGTTGACAAAGCAGAATGACACATAAATACACACACACATACATGAATAGACACACACAGACACACACACACACACACACACACACACACACACAGTTCATACAAACTCAGTGACCCAGTGGCTTCAATTATCCAAACAGTACAGCCACTTTGACTGACCTTGGATTCACCACAGTGACCTTGAAAACCAGGAGCAGAGAGGTACAGAGAGAGAGAGAGGGTAACAGAGAAGAGGGAGAGAGGAGATGAGATGAGGAGAGACAAATAGGAAGTGGGAGGAGAGGGAAGGGGAAAGGGAGGAGGTAAGAATGGGAGGACAGGGGAGGAGAGACGCAGGGAGAGATAGTTGGGAGTAGAGAGGGGTGGAGAGTGGGGAGGAGGACACTGTGCTTAGACTCCAGGGACTACACAGCCACCCACATCAGAGAGGCTTTATCAACAGCACTTCTCCCCTGAGGTAAATATAATGAATCAGATGTAATCAAAGTCGAGGTCGAGTAGGACCCATGGCGTCTAGAGGGTCTGCCTGACTTGTAGAATGAAAGCTCTCTTGACAACCTTCAGGAGTGTGCTCAAAAAATCAAAGCCACCTCTCTCCCCCTTGAACACACACACACACCAACACACTCGCACTCTCTCTCTCCAAAGATGTCTCCTTTCCTCTGTACTCAGAGATCTCTGCTGATCCTGATCTACTCAGGAGGACACTTGTGAAAGTGGTAGCTATTTCTTCAAGATAGATGAACGCGCAACAAAGCTTCTTCCACTGCCAAGGTCAGCTTCTTCTGCATTGTTCATCATTCCTAAACAGTCCTGTGATTTATTGGCCTGGGTTTCCCTTGTTATACATCCCAGGGTGCACCCTGTTCCTTGTGAAGGGCAACACTTTGACCAGAGCAGAATGGGCCCCGTTTGTGATACAGACTTGTTCTGCATTCCAGCCAAATGACCCAAGGTTACAAAGAAATAACTCCGGGCTACAGTAGGATACGTGTTGATTCAGTCAAGTCAGAAGTAATTTTGTTAACACAATGTCTAAAGCCTCCATCTCTCTGTCTTCATTGTTCTCCCTCCATCTCTTTCCATCTCTATCCATCCCTGAGCATCTCTCTCTCCATCCGTCTCACCCTTGATCTCACGTGCCGGGTTAGATGCCTTCATCACCCTCTGTATACGCGCTTGGAGGGGATTAGGAATGTGCAGTGGATTAGCCTTCGCTTAGAAGTTCAGAGCACTCGCAAGGTTACATTTGTTCTTGTTTCAGCTCCCTCTACATTAATCTGACCTGACAAGACTCCCATCACAGGGGGACAGCAGTGAAGTGGGGGGGTCATGGCGAGGGGGGGGAGAACGGTGGGAGAAAAGAGAGGGAAGGGGAAATGGAGGATGGGAAAGAGAGAGAGGGAAAGATGGAGAACAACAGGAGAAAAGTAAGATGATGGGGAGAAGAGCAGGATAGAGGATGGATGAGGATGGGGAAGACAATGAGGGAGAATAAGAATGAGGCAGGATGATGAGGGAGGATGAGGATGAGGGAGGATGACAATGAGGGAGAATGAAGATGAGGGAGGATGAGAGAGGTGTGAGGATGAGGGAGGATGACAAAGTGGGAGGGTGAGGATGAGGATGAGGGAGGATGAGGAAGGAAGAGGATGAGGGAGGATGAGGTTCCGGATGAGGGAGGATGAGGTTCCGGATGAGGGAGGATGAGGAGGAGGGACGACAAGGAAGGATGAGGGAGGATGAGGTTCCGGATGAGGGAGGATGAGGTTCCGGATGAGGGAGGATGAGGTTCCGGATGAGGGAGGATGAGGAGGAGGGAGGACAAGGATCAAGATGATGGATGATAAGAATGGAGGTTTGTATTTAGTATTTCATTAAAAATAATTACTCTATTATTTTACATAGCACTTTTATATACAAAGTGAATCTGTGCCTTAAAAAGGAAACCGAGACAGAGTTGTTTCAATGGTGGGTTGATGACTTGATGGTCTTTCACAGATAGGGTTTAGGTAGGTGATAGTAAAGGATTTTTATCTGTTGGTAAATCTGTTTTCTCTTGCTGTGTCACCTGGGGCAACAGAGTAGCCTTCAGTCATTGGTCTATTTATTGGTATATCTCCCCAGCCTTTGTCCTAGTCTTGAGCTGTGTTAACCAGCAGAAAAAGACTGTTCAACACATGGGCAGCTCTCACAGTGAGATGTAATCAGTCCATCCTCCAGGTAGGGAGAGGTTGCCATGGGACCTGGGAGGCTTCAAGTGCTGCTCTGTTCTGACCCAAATGCAGGTTTCCTGTGTCCTTCAGTGTGTGTCTGGACCATGTAACCGGTAGCCTGGCTGATGCGACCCACAGGGGTGGGGGGTGGGGTGCTGTGACAGGGCTTTATAGATGGTCCCAGGTGAGTTAAACCTCAGGTGAGATTGTGATATCCAGGGAACTGAGCAGCACTTCATCATGGCCATAACACCTCTTCCCTATCTGAGTAACGGCCTTTAGAGAGAGAGAGAGACAGGGAAATGGTGAGGGCCTTTCACACGATCCAAAATGAAAATGCCAATAACTGGCCAGAGTTTTGCCTAACAGAGAATTCACCAAATGGGAAAAAACATTATTTTATCATTATGAACAACCTAAAATTAAGAATAAACTATTTTGAGCTTGGCATCTAGGTTGATGTCCAAAGCAATTCATTATCTTTAACCTGCTCAATCTGCTCATTATTGAATGCCAGATGTGCACAAGGGCTAAGCGGATGATTCTAACGCAAGTCTTTTGGTTTTCTGATACGCAGGACCAGATTATCGACAGCCACCCATTGTTAAACAGACTGAAGCTCCTCTGTCAGAAGCACAGAGATGCCTAGAGTCATCCATTTTCTGCCAGGTCCTGACTATGGCCCCCAGCCAGTGCAGAGATGGCTAGGGGCCTTATCATAGCCAGGACCTGGCAGGAAATAGATGCCTCTAGGCATCTCTGTGCTTTGTTTCAGTTGTCCCCAATTTGCGGCAGCAGGCCTGCATTGCCTTTGATTGGGACCCTATTTAAGTCGCCCTTATGTTCATGGTGTTGTCGGTTGTTGTTTGTCCATGGGACACAGTTTGTGCACTGTTTCTGTTTGGGTTCAATAAATCTTCCTTTTGGGCCTGCTGAACTACCACCCTGCATGCAAATACATCCGCCACCCACCAAACCGTGACATCCTTGCTCTGGGTTTTATTTACTGTCCCCGGTCAGACTCGTTCCTGAGGACTAACATGGAAGACAATGGCAATACAGTTGGCTACCATCCTCAGCAGTTCATAGTCCTGGTTGTTGGTACCCGCCGGTTTGCCCTCAGTGAAAGATGGAAAAAACCCTTGTGGAATTTACAGCATATAAATGCAGTTCCAGTTTGTCGTTATTTGGTCAGTAATGCATGAATAAGAATGTCTGTTACAGGCACATAATGCCTGATTTTCTACAATAAAGTTACTAATGCTGTTGGCTCTGTCAAAGGGTTTTGTAATGAATGAGCACTCAGTCTCAGTCAAAGATAGAGTTAATTACTTTGCCCAAAAATGTATTAGCAGTTTCGAAGCGTTTTCCTATCTTTCTGCATATCATTTCTCTTTGTTTTTTGGTATAGTTTATTTGTCTTTCCTCTTGGAGGAAGGATGAAGATAGAAGATGACAAAGGGAAGATGAGGAAGAGGATGGAAAGAGCTTATACGAGAACTAAGGTGAGACAGAAAAAAACAAAAACAATCCTCAATCATTCACACAATAATAATAATAATAATAATTACAGTTAAATCTATGATCCTTTATTGTACGTGAAGGACATTTTCTCTTCAACCAGCATCTCTAAAACAAAATGGATGCCTAGAATCAGTTCTATAACAATGGATGCCAAGTATCAGTTTTAGAACAAGATGGATGCCAAGTATCAGTTGTAGAACAAGATGGATGCCAAGTATCAGTTGGAGAACAAGATGGATGCCAAGTATCAGTTGTAGAACAAGATGGATGCCAAGTATCAGTTGTAGAACAAGATGGATGCCAAGTATCAGTTGTAGAACAAGATGGATGCCAAGTATCAGTTCTAGGACAAGATGGATGCCAAGTATCAGTTCTAGGACAAGATGGATGCCAAGTATCAGTCCTAGGACAAGATGGATGCCAAGTATCAGTCCTAGGACAAGATGGATGCCAAGTATCAGTCCTAGAACAAGATGGATGCCAAGTATCAGTCCTAGGACAAGATGGATGCCAAGTATCAGTCCTAGGACAAGATGGATGCCAAGTATCAGTTCTAGGACAAGACGGATGCCAAGTATCAGTTCTAGGACAAGATGGATGCCAAGTATCAGTTCTAGGACAAGATGGATGCCAGGTATCAGTTCTACGACAAGATGGATGCCAAGTATCAGTTCTAGAACAAGATGGATGCCGAGTATCAGTTCTAGGACAGCAGCAATTCAACTTGAATACTAAATGCACAGAGCCAAAGCACAGAGTAAAAACAAGAGGGAACAAAAACAACAAAACAGAACAGCCTCAAGACAGTGACTGAGGAGTGACTGTCTCCATCACCAACACATGGGCACACACAAACACACACATTAAAGCAGTGACTGTCTCTAAAGTCAAAACAGTCCCATCCAGCCATCAATCTGAAATGCCTTTGGGCCACACACATACCTTGACTGCTCCAATCTTAAAACACATAGATACCATTAAGGAGAGAGAAACAAATGGCTAGAAACACCTCTGGGCCTTCTCTGCAGGTGCTTTTAGACACCTTGGAAGCTGCAGGTTACAACTTTAATATAAACCCCCAATTGGTGAAAGACTGAAGAAAGAGAAAAAAGGGAAGAAAGAATTCTATCCCATCAAAAACAAAATCCTTATATTATACAAAAACGTTTGTATAGGACCCAGACCGTTCCATTTCACAGCCACCTACTAAAGCCAAGCGACCCTCAAACCATACATAACAAAGCCCTCATCTAGAGAGATGAACCGGGAGATGAGCCTCCTGGTTTACACACCAAAACAGACCCCACAGGACCCAGGACTGATAGACATTTGCACCTAAACAAATCACTAGAAAACAATAACAGATCTATTTGACACGCCGGAAAGAATCAACCAAAGAAAACACAGCAATTTGAATTGGAAAAAAAAACAAAAACATTGATGAATTCCTACTTCTGTTAGGTGAAAAAACCACCAGAGCACAAACAATATGTAAAATGAACAACCTCTTTAGCTTCACTTGCCCTTCATACTCAACAATTTCCATATAGAACTCTGTATGAAACAAAAACATAGCATTTCAAATGATTTTGTGATTGTATTTTGGTATTGATTATATCTTATTTCCCATGTGCTTTGGAAATGTAAACAAATATTCCTCATCCAAATAAATCCCTTAAAAATAATTGAAATGAAAGACAGAGACAGAGACAGAGACAGAGATAGAGACAGAGAGAGAGAGAGAGAGAGAGAGAGAGAGAGAGATAGACAGACAGAGACAGACAGACAGACAGACAGACAGACAGACAGACAGACAGACAGACAGACAGACAGACAGAGAGAGAGAGAGAGAGAGAGAGAGAGAGAGAGCGAGAGAGAGGTGAGATGAAATTCCATGATTCTCGATAGCCAATTCCATACCACGGTATAAATCAAAAGCAAAACAATAAATCCCATGCACTTAAACACTGCTTTAATAAAAACTTTTGAATATTAAGTAAGTAATAAATAAAAAGAAGAACAGTGCCATGCAGCCTTCAAATATTTAAAACAAACAGTACTGGGCTTAAAATACAATCATTCAACTTTTTATTGCACAGCATTTCGATTGCAGTTCCCAGCTGAGACATGATGAAATAACACAGTAAAAAGGTAAACAGGCTATAGACTAGAATAAGTAGAACACTGATCAAGCTCCAGGTATCCATCCAGCACTGGCATAAGGAGCTTGGAGATACCAGAATGGCATTTTCATGGCATCTTGAACTGGACAGATACCGAACAAATGCTATGGACAGTAGCCTACTACAACGAGCTATGGTTCCATTACATTAGCCTAAACACGGTAGCCTTTAGCCATTGCAAATGTCGTATGGAGCCTAGTTGACTAGGCTACACAGCAATGCCAGCTGTCTCAACCTAAAACCATGGCAGCATGTATTTCAGGATAAGGATATGACAAGGATAACACTTTGGATTCAATTGAAATTGAATCGCCTTGGTTTCTTTAAATAAATCTGCATGTCTTTTTTTTTAGATGCTTCGCTAAGTTGGACGTGTTTCCTGGTCGAAGCTACTCCCTGATCATCTGCCTGGAACACGCAGACATCCGTACAGGAGTCTTCGTGTTTTTCTTTTTGACGTGTCATTGTGGAGCTGTTGGATCTCAGGATTTCAGAATATTGGCATCGACTTGGTACCGAAGTTTTGGTTTTCGTGACATCCCTAATTCACATTAGCAATGAGTTCCTCTAGCTGAGCCGCAGGGCATAATAATAGGTGCCGCACACGGCCAGACCACTGACCTCTGACCTGGAAGGTCACTGACTAAGTGGTTTACTAACTAACACGGTTTTCTTTGTCAAACAAGGGCTGTTGCTAGTGACAGTAGAATTGTTTTCGTGCTGATGTGGGATGGATTTCTTTCTGGAAGTTCGTACAGAACCAGACTTCCTACATCACTGATCCTTCTACTCCAACACGGGCAACACAGGGAGAAGTTGCCTGTCCGTGTGTTGTACGTCTATGCTGCACCACAAACAAATGTCCCCTTTGAGAGAAAATAGCCACTATCTTATGTTCAGATCTCAGTAGCTGCAGGGCATACAGGTTGGAACAGGCTTCCATGTTACCTCGGAACGTGGCATGCGACAATTCCCATTTCCCTCCGATTAAACCATAGAAAATATTAGTGTCCGGCGCAAATCTTGCCTCAGTTCCGTTCATCTAAATAAAAGTATGGTATTGAGAAAGCCCTCCTAGCACCGTCGCGATAAACTGCCAAACGTGGAGGATGTGACGGAGGGGGGGGCAGAATAAAGAGCCCCACCCGCAGGGCAGTGCAGAACCATGTGGTGTCTGAGAAGCCACAGCTAACTTCATAAATGCTGGTTGGCTGAAGCACCACTAAGACGTAATTAGCCGCCATTAGCCTAGCAGAGGACATCTCAACCCAGCCACCCAGCCAGGCTGGGACTCTCAATGTCACCTCACTAGGAGGTACTGTCCACCTGCAGATAATGAGACACACACACATTAAAACTCACCCAAAGACACACAAAGCCTCCAGACAATGTCGCCGATATGACACCCACCACGGTGGTCTCATGACAGACGCAAAACCCGCCAAAAGCCCAGTTTTAAAACGCCCTCCTTCACCTAGTCACTCTGAAAACCCTCCAAAAGCCCAGTTTTAAAAAGCCCTCCTCTTGGAGTGTAGTCACTCTGAAAACCCTCCAAAAGCCCAGTTTTAAAAAGCCCTCCTTCACCTAGTCACTCTGAAAACCCTCCAAAAGCCCAGTTTTAAAAAGCCCTCCTTCACCTCGTCACTCTGAAAACCCTCCAAAAGCCCAGTTTTAAAAAGCCCTCCTTCACCTCGTCACTCTAAAAACCCTCCAAAAGCCCAGTTTTAAAAAGCCCTCCTTCCCCTCATCCCTCTACCAAGTACCCTCTCCACTTGGCTGCCTTGGCCCCCCCATCAGAGACATGGTGGCCATTGTGGTCTATGTCTTCCAGACACCTCAGCCTGTGAAAATTGTCTGGAAGGACATTAAAGACAATACAGTGTAGACAATTGCCAGTTAAATACAGATCTGTCATCTTTCACAAACCTTCATCGCACACACCATCTCCTTTCTCTATATTCATTTTCCTGGTGTGTGTGTGTGTGTCTGCGGAAGGTAAACTTGTTTTAAAGGCTTGATACCTCTGCCGAGGCTGTTATCAGCGAGCCCCGAGGTAAAACTAATCCCAACCAGAGTAATTACGGAGACAGATCTTCTGGGAAGGGGTTAGGTGCCGGCTTTAGGAAATACTGTTTTGTTTTCAGCGGCTACGCTCTGTGGTATTGTTTAGTTAGCATGTTGGCCACAGGCAAAAGGGTGCCAGGAGTAAACAAACAAACCAATAAATAAACAAACAAAAACACTTCTGTGCATAGACTGTGTGTGTGTGTGTGTGTGTGTGTGTGTGTGTGTGTGGGTTTGCATGTGTGTCTACTTCTATTAATATTAAACTGCACCAGCTATGGTTCATTTTAACATTAAACACTCTGGGGGGGTTTATTTGCCTTCCTGTGAGACCGGTTTAGAGTGGCAAACTAGAGTGGCGCACACGCACACACACACACACACACACACACACACACGTTAACACACGCACCATCCTTATCTGTCCAGGGCAGGGGCCTTATTTACTGTCTTGTTGTTTGTTTTCTTACATTAGACAAGAACAAACAGAGGAGGCGTACATGCTATACCTCAGCTAGGGGATTTTACCCCCCTGCACCCCCAAACATGTCCGATTATTAACAGGAAACAAGCTAGGCTAATACACAGTGGGTAAACAGCGGAACGGTAAACTCTGTGAACGGTTGGTTGGCCATATAAATATTCATCATCACGAACACATGAAACAGTCTGCTGGCGCTATTCTATTAGATTTGTATTTTTTGTATTTGGCCACTAAATAAAACTCACTCAAAACTCATTTTCCATCCCCAAATTGTGTGCTTCGGAAATGATGGTCGAACGGAACAATGAATAAGAACTTTGGAATGAGAATGAAATAATCCAAATAACTTCTACTCTATACAGTACATTCAATATTAAATCCCAATTAGCTTCCAGGTGGTTTCTACAGATGACTCTGGGTACTGTATATTATATATATATCAATTGGCGGGGATGCTAGAAATGCTGAGTAATTACATCATTGTCTCAACATTTGAAGCGACGGTTCACAAAGCTAGAAGAATTAGAAAAACAACTGGTAGAAAGACAGATTAGACGCAACTGAATCAATATTTGACCCAGTATGTGAGAAAACAATCTACATTACAAAACCAACTTGGGTGTGATTGAGATTGACTACCTTGCTCAGGGACGGAACAAGAGATTTTTCACCTTGCTGCTTCTGGGATTCGCTCTAGTGCTTACTGGTCAGTAGTCTCTCTGTAGACTTCCTGTCTACGCAAAGCAGGTTGAATTAAGGCATTATGGGTAACCAGCTGATCATAGATGCAAAGAATAACCTTCAGATGTACAGGTACTCTGGGATAAAAGGAAATGGCATAGCAATTGTATGCATTGCTTCTAAGAACAAAAACAACCTTTACATTCCTCAACTACTCAAAGGTTTCCTTCCTGCTGGCAGTTACGCGTTCCCGCCAAACTCGTCACACGCAGTCGCTATTCGATACCGCTGATCCTCTGCTCTCTACTGACGCCCCGTTAGAGTATGGCACAATGTGACAGGCTTGACCTACATAAACAGTGAGGATCATGAATGTGTGCGCTGTTTTGGGATACGACAGAACTTGCAGTTACTGTACTCAGCAGGCCACAGACGTAGACAGCCTGTGGGCACCCGTGCTACATTATCCCAGTTCACTAGTCACCGTGATGTACCGTGGTGCGTGCTGAAATACACAATCACAGTGTCACTTCCCTTTGGCTTTCTTGACTCACACAGTCAGAACTGAGTAATTGAAATTGGCGTGATCTTTTCCCTTGACATGCTTTCTGTTGACAGCACAACAAGCTGACAAGTTTCTTTGGATTATTGATGCGTTTGAATTTTGTTTATTTGTTTACACTCGCACACTGTGTCATCTCGCCAGGGAAAGCTGGAGCGAGAGGTTTCACCACCAAATCTGTCCACGGAAAAATAATCACAAGATTGGATGAGCTATTGAATACAAAGGTAATAAGACATTTAAAAAAATCCTTTAAAATGTGAGGTTTATGTCCAATGTGATCTAAACCTTAATAATGTGTGCAAGGCGTGATGATTTCTGACATCTGACCAACTAAACAAGCAGTCCAATTACAATCACACTGGCCAAAGCCAACCGCCTCCTTTTACCTCAGAGAAGCTATCTGGCTAATTGCCAACCACAACATTTCCTCAGCGCAATAAATGAAGCATCGGTTAAGCAAGACCTGCCCTTTACGCCCCAGGTCAGTACAAGAGCTCAGCTGCCCCACGACAACATTAGAGCGTCCTGATTGGTGCTTGGGGAAACAAGACACGCGGAGGACGGCGTTGTGGCAGATGTTTGGTTCACGGCCATTTCTACAATTTCCTAGTTTAAGTTCCATCTCATTTCTGAGGTCAACAGTGACATTGCCTTCAAAATGTGACCCGTGACCTATCATCTTTCAATGCAGGGAGTTTATACACAGGCGCAATTGCGCGCGTGCACCCACAAACACACACATCTTCTTTTGCGAGTTCTGTAGAAAGAATAGCCGAAAACAAAGCTTATGGTATGGGGAAATCACAGCTACAACCGGGCCTGTAACTAAAAACAATTCTGGAAACACACTCCTACACACACAGCACCATCAGGGGAACAAATGGACCATAATGAGCCTGAAGGAGAGAGATGAATAACTGAATATTGTTCCTCAGCTAGCGAGCGGCTGAGCAGCCTGACACAATTAGCATCATTAGTTGACTTTGTGCCTACTGGGAGATTACAGGACTTAGAGCAGTGGGCCTCTAACAACGCACACTGTTCCCTGCAGAGTGCACTCCTTTTAACAATGGCCTCTCTGGACTAAGTCAGTCTAATATTCGGGAATGAGGGTGCCATTTGGAACGCGGATGATGGTTCTCCAATGGCTCTATTACGAGGTGGAAGATTGTTGGCGGTTGTCGCCAAGGCACTCAGGGCAAACTGTAATTCTTCTGCTGTCAGGGGCGTTGACATATCAGGAGGCACCTATCAGATGGCTAGAACACAGACTGTCTCGGGGGAGGGGCATAGCTGACAAAAGCAGTTTTTCCCCAACTCTGAATGAACCCTCAGCCTGTAAGACTGACCAGTCAGGAGAGAGCACTTGATAACTGCTGATTTTGCGATTTAGCTTTGTGTTAATCTAGTTTGGAAGTTTCTACATGAGAGCCTTTTATTAAAACATCAAATGCAGTCTTGCCCTTCTGGAAATCAGAGAGTCCCAGCCAACTGATAAGACAACAATAAGTGCAAAAGGTTAAACCACTAACAAATCGCAAGGTCTTAGTTTTATGCTGAGAAGACCCAGAAATTATATATTTCTAAGAAAAAAGCCAATAATTATGTTTAAATGATCTAATTGTTGATTTTGGGACTTAGTACGTCTAATTTTCACGTCCATTTAGCCCCAGCTACATATCTATCTGGTATGTTTTTGTAGTGGCTGGATGTCCAACTGTAAGTATGCAAGTGCTTGAGCAGCAGACAGGGCAGCAGCGTACAGTACTGTGTCATCGGCATGAAAATGAAAATTACAGTTCCTCAGAGTTATAGATTTCATTTACATACAGAGTGAACAAGAAATGACCCAATATTGAACCCAGAGGAACTCTTTTGTGAACTACTACAACATTTGATTCAGCCCTATACATAACAGGGTTTGGGATCTATCGCTAGCGTAGTGCTAAAACAATTGACAGCTGTCCTCAGCCCAATTAGGTAAATTTCTGCATCAAAATGGAAAAAAGCCCTTGACTGTTGAATAAACAGAGCAAAAAACAATGATTTGCAGTATTAGCACTGTGCCCAGGTCTAAAATCTGATTGATATTAATTCAGAATGTCGTTCTAAATATAGCAATAGCAGGGATGGCCAACATCCACTGATCTACCCAGAGCTTCCCACTATGCTGCTAGCCTGCAAAACACAGAGAAAAATAGTGACACCCTCTAGTGCCAGGGGTGTGTATTGCACTATTGGGGGAACCGCAGCCACGATGTGTTTTAGCTTTGCAGCCAAGAAGCAAGTTTGACCATTCTTAGTTTGACATCAGATTGGCCTACCTCACATGTCAGGAAGTCTATATCGATCTGTTCTGTTTCCATACTGTGTCAAGGAAGATTTACATTTATCTACATTTATAATGAATAACAAGTTACTCTCTGTATCTTTCTCAACACTGTTGTCTTCTTCATCAGATGCACCGAACAACACAGCGTCATCCTGCACAATGACATTCTTGTGACATGGCACCCGACAAATGCGTGGCAAGAATTAAAATGAAAGTTAGTTAATTTTGGCTCTGTAGACCACCACAACGGATTTGTAATTAACAACCAAGATGCACTCGAAGTGCAGACATTCAGCTTTAATTCAAGGGGTTGAACAAAAATATCGTATGAAATTTATAGCAATTGCAACCATTTTCATACACAGTTCCCTTATTTCAGGGGTTAAAATGTAATTGGACAAATGAACACAATCCTAAGTGTGGACAACCTTTTGCAGGCAATGACTGCGAGAAGTCATGGACATCACCAAAATGCAGTTTTGTCTTCAGCAAGTGAAATGCATGCTTGATCGGGTTGAGATTAGGTGATTGACTCGGCCATTGCAAAATATTCAATTTCTTTGCTGCAAAAAAACTGGGTTGCTTTTGCAGTATGTTTTAGGTCATTGTCCATCTGTAGTATGAAAACCCGTCCAATTAACTTGGCTGAATCTGAGCAGACAATATATCCCTACACACTTCAGAATTCGTCCGACTGCTACTCTCTTCTGCCACATCATTAATAAACACCAGTGACCCAGACGCCAATAGAAGCCATGCATGGCCATGCCATCACACTGCCTCCACTGTGTTTTACAGATGATGTGGTATGCTCCAGGTCATGAGCCGTTCCAAGCCTTCTCCATACTTTTGTCTTCCCATCATTCTGGTACAGGTTGTTCTTAGTTTCATCCATCCAAATAATGCTGTTCCAGAACTGTGCTGGCATTTTTAGAGTCTTTAAGGCAAAGTTTAATCTTATCTGGCCTTTCTATTCTTGAGGCTTATGAATGATTTCACCTTGTTGTGAACCCTCTGTATTTGCTCTTGTGAAGTCTTCTCTTAATGGTAGACTGGGGTAATGATTTGCCTACCTCCTGGAGAGTGTTCTTCCCGTGGCTGGATGCTGTGAAGGGGATTTCTATACCATGGGAAGGATCCTATGATCATCCATCACTGTTGTCTTCCATGGACGTCCGGGCCTGTTTGTGTTTTTCTCTCAGAATGTACCAAACTATTAATTTGGCCACACCTAATTTTCCTGCTGTCTCTCTGATGGCATTTTCTGCAGCCTAAGGATGGCCTATTTCACTTACATTGAGAGCTCCTTTGACCGCATGTTGTGGGTTCAGAGCGACAGCTTCCAAATGCAGATGCCACACCTAGAATCAACAGCTTATACCTGCTTGTTTCAAGATTAAATAACAATGGACTAGCCCACACCTGTCCATAAAACAGCTTTTGAGTCAATTGTCCAATTACTTCTAGGCCCTTGAAAAGGGGCTACATATTAAACAGCTGTAATTCCTAAACCCTTCCTCCAATTTGGATATAAATATCCTCAAATTAAAGCTGAGAGACTGCACTTTAAATCCATATTCATTATTTAAATGTATGGTAGCACAACAAGAAGTCGATCATAATGAGAATATTAGTTCTGTAGTCGTTGAGCGTATTTAGACTACAATAATTGATGTGAACACAATTATGCAACATTATATGTAAATAACATTTTATTTTCACACTAGAAACGAGAAGCTCTTGTTGCAGTGTAAGTTGAAACAAATGTGTGTGCAGCTCTTTGGCCAGACCACTGACCTGGAAGGACTAGAAACTCACTGACAGCTGTTTATCGGGTGGTAACTAACATGGCTCTCTCCTGTGGATGGTGAGAGTAGAATTGTTGTCTCAGTTTGAAATGTTTTTTGTTGCTTCTGATTTTGTATATAGACGTGGTAGGACTTAAGAGAACCAGACTATTACCTGTGTCCCCGCTCCACTCCAACACACATGGAGCAACCCGTCTGCACACCTCATTAACAGTGGGGAGTATCAGTTAAGACTATAGTCCTTTGGAAAGTGGCATGCGACAAAAGTTTAAACTGCAAAAAATACCTGTCTCTGATGCAAATCTGGCATCAGGTCGCATTCATTCTAAAGAGTTCTAAGTTATTTCTGTGTAAAACCAACATTTGTTTTGCTCCGTCACCTCTTTCATCTCCCCTGCATGGAGCTGGAACCGGCCTTGGATTTGCTGCATTGATGTTGAACATCCCAGCACAGGCCAACTGTTCTAAACAGTGGGAGGGGCCGGGCTAGATCTATGATAACAGGCCAACTGTTCTAAACAGTGGGAGGGGCCGGGCTAGATCTATGATAACAGGCCAACTGTTCTAAACAGTGGGAGAGGGAGGGGCCGGGCTAGATCTCTGATAACAGGCCAACTGTTCTAAACAGTGGTAGGGGGAGGGGCCGGTCTAGATCTATGATAACAGGCCAACTGTTCTAAACAATGGGAGGGGGAGGGGCCGGGCTAGATCTATGATAACAGGCCAACTGTTCTAAACAGTGGGAGGGGG
>JACXGJ010012923.1:0-17127 GCA_016801105.1 Esox niger
AGTCATTGTTTAATGTCGGTGGATGTAAGTAGTAGTATGTTTATCTATGTTCATTTACATTTTGCAGTTTACCTCGGTGCTCTTTGTTTTCTGTTCTGTTGTTTTGTGTATGTTTGTTCACAATTAAAGAGTACATCGAGCTGCAACCTTCTGCCTACGCCTGGTCCGCTTCATCCCACTACACAATCCTTCTGACAGTTCTTTCTCCTTCTACTCTTTCCTTTAGGCGTTCTTTCTCCGTCTACTACTCTTTCCTTTAGGTGTTCTTTCTCTTTCTACTACTCTTTCCTTTAGGTATTCTTTCTCCTTCTACTCTTTCCTTTAGGTATTCTTCTTCTATTACTCTTTCCTTTAGGTATTCTTCTTCTACTACTCTTTCCTTTAGGTATTCTTTCTCCTTCTACTACTCTTTCCTTTACGTGTTTTTTCTCCTTCTACAACTCTTTCCTTTAGGTTTTCTTTCTCCTTCTACTCTTTCCTTTAGGTGTTCTTTCTCCTTCTACTACTCTTTCCTTTAGGTGTTCTTTCTCCTTCTACTACTCTTTCCTTTAGGTGCACGAGTGTCTCATCAGATCTACTATGTTGTTGTTTGGTTTATTTTGTGTATGTATGTGTACTTTATATTGCAGTCGGTGACTCTTGTTGAGTGTCCTTTGTTTAAGCCTTTTATGACTAAGCACATCAGGAGCCTGTATAATCCAGAGTCAAATTCTTCGTTATTTGCCATACCTGGCAAATAATGCTGATTCTGATTAAGATTCTGTCTGACATTTGATAATTAAAAGAAATGTAATGGATTGTTTTCAAGCCCTCCAGTCAGCCAAATGACAAAGAATAATGTTTTTCTCTGAGCTTTCTCCAATTTTTAAAAGGCTTAGTACGATAATCTGGTTATTAGGTAACAAATGTAAATATTTACATACAAAGGCCTAATGAAATGTGATTGGTCTATTACAGTCAGAGCAACACTGTGACATCATAACACAGTCCAAAATTCCATCCCAACTGAACAGCCTGAAATTCCCCTACAGAGGGGGTGCCAATTGGGTGCCCATCATAAATATATATACAGATGTGTTCATAAGTTTGCATACCCTGGCAGAAATTGTGAAATGATGGCATTCATTTTGAAAATATGACTGATCATCTTTTATTTAAGGACAGTGATCATATGAAGCCATATATTGCCCGGACCGCATAAGCTGAGCCAGCTAAGAGGAGCAAATATATTTTACTGAATGACTGACTGACTGAGTACCCCTTGTTAAATAACATAGTGGGTAGCAAAGCGGACCTGCAAACTATAGGTCCTGTGTTCGAATCTGCTCACAGGCAAAGGGAAATACGCATTATGAATTATTCATTAAAGACGAAAACTTTGCTGGCTAAAACCATCAATATCTACATTATAGTAAGTCTGAAATAAAACAGTTATGGTTATATTCCTGTTTCTAGTGGATTTTCGAAGTACATATCTGTGCATGCTTTTGGGTCTGGATAGACAAACACATTTGCTGATAGTTATTGTATCTACATCATTCATGAATGAAAGAAAGAAAGAAAAAAGTGCATCGACCAAATGGCCCTAATCAAAATGCATATACCCTTGAATGTTTGGCCTTGTTACAGACACACATGGTTACATACACAGATGAAAATGGCAAATTAAAGGTGAATTTCCCACTCCTGTGGCTTTAACACTAGAACCGCCAGGGCTTTTTTCCCCACTATAACCACCACAGCCAAACGCCATTTGGCGTAATTAGAATACGAATCGTCCCTATTAGCATGGACATTCTCCTCCACAGCATCCCCATCCAGCCAGACTATCAGTTCATCTAAAGAGTCGTCATCAACTATAGTGAAGTAAAAAAATATATGAATTACAGAATTTGTTTGTTTTAAATGGTAAATGTTTATATTTAAGGTTTTATCATACGAAAAAAAACAAATAAATTGTACACAGAACAATTTTTTTAAGAACACAGGCTACGTTTTTTAAATTTGTTTACTAGGCCCTACAAATATAAAAAAGTACTAAACACTTAAACTATTCAAAGGTAAATCCTTTAGAATTTAGTTGTAATTTTGATGATGTACAAGGTAAAATAAGAGAAATTAACTAGTTTGCGGACAATTAAGGGATAAGCACATGAATAGCCTACATAGGCCTAAAGCACGGTTGCTTGATAAACACGATACATTTCAAAGAATGAATAACACATACACTACAGGCTATTCGCAGAAGTAAAATTTATAAAGTTGATAAAATTTATTTTACCCAAATTGTGCCGTCTCTTCCAGACTGGCATTTGGGGTTGGCGTTGGTTCGTTTCTTTTTCTTTTTTTCCCCAAGGAGGCTCATCTAAATTGTGCAGCATCTGCAATCCTGTCAGGATGTCAGATCGTCGGGTTTGGTTTGTCATTTTGAACTAAATGCTGTAAATTGTGTCTGAGTTGTGTCTACTTACAGAGTTCAGATTATATACACTTTCTACCCTCATTATCACTCTTCAGTCACATGCATAGGTGTGTCTGGGTTTATTGCCCATTCATCCATTGACGTCATTGCCATTCCATTGCTTTTTATTAGATTAGATTAGACCAGATCTTTTATACTCCTGAAATAAAAACAAAAAATTGCAACACCGTTGTTAAATTAGTGACTGGGGACTGCTAAATAATATCCTTTTAGCATAATACATTTGTAGATTTACATTTTAGATTTTACATTTGATGAATTAGCCTACATGATTAGCTGAATCTCCTATTGAAAAACGGTACCATGTGATAAGGAGCCTAAAATGTTTATAGCCTAATTAAGTTTTTGAATGGTCATAGAAAACGTGTATTTCATTTGTAAGTTATTCATATTCAACCAAGGTCTGATCATTCATTTGGGAGTAGCGCGCATTCATCCATTGACGTCAGGCATTCAGCTAGGGGTGCTTGGCGCCTGGGTACCATTTGGGTACCATTGCAAAGTGGTGTGGGCTGTTGGCAGATTAAGAAGGAAAATAGGCTAGCAAAACCAGGTAAATCGTCTCTAAATCGTTTTCTATTTGTCAGTTTAGAATTCCGACAACGGAACAATGTAAAATATGCTTATTTAGAAAAAGTCCTGGAAGGAGGAGTGTATAGATTTCAAAATGGCCTTGTTATTTTAGTTACAAACTCAAGCGCCAACTGGCGTAGGCATCCATCTGGTCATCCCCCCTACCTCAACTAGGTTTAAATAGACTCTGGACCCTGCCTACATGCATTTATAAATTAGCCAGGACTTGTCACCACTCTGAGCCTGGTTCTTCTCAAGGTTTCTTCCTAAATTTTGGCATTCTTAGGGAGTTTCTCCTAGCCACTTAAATTAAACACTACTGTTGTTTACTCCTTGGGTGGGTGTTTTGTAAAAAAAACTCTGTGACAACTGCTGATGTAAAATGGCTTTATATACCAAATTTGATTGATTGATTGTTTTCCTTGAAGCATGTATGACTCATAGGCATCTCTGCACCTAATTTGGCAAATTAAACTTGTATTCCACAGAGATGGTTAGCGACCCAGTGAGCAATCGACAGCGGCACACCGGCATTTTACAGCTGCAGCCAATAAGGTCCTACAGCCAGCAGGCCATCAGCTTTTGCCGCTTTTCTCCTGATCTCAATTTGCATCTCTGGTGGCTTTCTACCAGCGGTTCGACTTCTTTATGCCAATGGCTAGCCACTGAAGTGAGAGCGTGCGCAGTGACCTGCTTTGCCTATTTGCTTGTCTTGCCATTTTCTTCCAGCAGATTAACTGGCCAGCCTAAGGCACACCTGTGCAATACTCATGCTCTCTGATAAGCATCTTAATATGCCACACCTGTGAGGTGGATGATTATCTTGGCAATGAAGAAAGTGCTCACTAACACAGATTTAAAAAGATTTGTAAACAATATTTGAGAGAAATTGGTATTTCTTGTACATAGAGAAAGTCTTAGATCTTTGAGTTCAGCTCATGATGAATGGGGGCAAAAACAAAAGTGTTGCGTTTATAATTTTGTTCCGTGTATTATACCCCTTTAATTCTTACTAATTTTATTTGTATTAACTTTATTTTAATATTGTTAAATCTTAGTATACAGAACTGAAGTCAACATTGGTAGATAATAAATAAAATAGACTTTCACTTATGCAATATTGCGTGTGCATTAAACAGTCATCCCCTCCTATTTTGCATAAGCTAGCATTTTCAGAGTTAGTATGTTCACACCCTCACAAGTAAGTCCCATAATCCAAAACAACAGGGGGCTTATCATTGCTCGCACCGACAAGAATGCTATTGCTCACTAGTAATCCCACGTTTTAAAGTAGTGATGGAAAACTGGACCTTTTTAGTGACTTGGTCCTTTAAGTCTCTTCCAGTAAAATGAACAACCCTTTCTCAAAGAGTCTAAGGTATAAGCTATATGCTCTGATTTGGACAATACAACATGTGGATCAAGACATTGTTTTACTACAATTAGTTGAACTCCCAAAACCGACCAAAATCACGATTTATTTCGACATTGACTGAAAATGATTGAGTCACATACATAGCTACAGGTGAGTTTTGTTCTGCATTATTACAAAAGACAAACGTGTTGTTAGACTAGTGAGTAAAAACATTATGACAGTTATATATTAAACAATGACTGTTTACAATATTCTATTAAAATTTGATTATTTAGTCAGTAGCTGAAACCAAAGGCAAAACATTTCATAGAATGTGAGATTGGCGAATAAAGTGAAAGAAAAACAGCATTGGCCTGAGATGCAATACCTAACCATTGTGTTTCTTCATGTGTCCACATGTTCAGTAGCTTACTATTTTGTGTTCATCATAAAGTTTGGATGTGCTTTTTTGCATATCAACTGTTGAACAGGTATGGAAAACCTTAGCTAACTTAGCTAATGTTAGAATATGTTGTACTTATTCCTTGTAACTAATATTAAGTAGTACCACATGTGCGATAGCAAACTCTTGGCAGTAACATTGTCTGTTAGGTGGACTAGCTAAACCTAGTCTTGTGTGTATCTTTTTGTATCCACATTGCCATTTATGCTGCTGAAACACTTGCATCTGGCCATTTTTTACACTTCTATTCTAAATATTGCTTTGAGATCATGATGTTTTCTGTAGTTTTTTTCCCGGAGGAGGATGACCGTTTGGCAGTAGTTACACGCCTGTGGCTTAAATGGGGATTTTACTACAGTGCACTCACTGTGTTCTGTACAGATTTACCCCAACTGCTGCGTTCAAACGAGGCTATAACAACAACTAACCTAACTATAGCTAATGGGTAATCATCAACATACAGGACTTTGACTGGGGACATTTTCAATGCTTCATTGTCGTGGAAATGGACCAATAGCATTTCAGAAAATAACAGATCATAGTATGGCATTCATTTAAAAGTTAATCGTAAAAAAATCAGGTGAAAAACTCACACTTCTGACATCGCACCGTAGCCTTTCCTTCCCCTCTGACATTTTTTCAAAGAAACCGCTTTACCTCAGATACATTCTGATATCTTGCAGCGAGTAAAACTGCAATTGTCTCCACAACAATTTATTTCGAAAGAGTAGAAATTCAACATCATTTAGGAATTGAAATCGCATTTTACTTGTTAGAATGAATTTTTTATTGACGTACTCAAGGTCAACTGTACAAAATACCATGAGCATACAGAACATGGTGAGTGACCTGCACTGGCCACCACACAGCATCACACAGCAACAAATGTGATTAACACCTGAATACACCTGGGGGGCTGTCCTGTATAAACATTTCAAGCATGCAGGTACATTTGAAAAGGTAATAACAATTTGAAACTTGTGAACAAAATGAAAATGTGTTTTGCAAGGTAAATGCTTTCCTAGATATGTGGGACACTGCACATGTGAATCACCAGAGGATGAAAAAAATCACTTTTATTTGTCAATTAACATTTATTTTAAGGGCAAGAAGCGAGAGGTTGGGGGAAGTTTTAGCTCTGCACATGAAGGTAAGAATGAGCATTTTGGCAGACATTGACATTTATTGAGTTCTGTGTAAGGTGACCTGATATTCAGGACCGAATGATTAACTGTTTGTCTTTACTTTCAGAACATTTGGAGAAAATCAACTGGCTGACTGTAGAGAATGTCAAGCTGAGGGCACAGTTGGCTCTACAATCAGGTAAAACCAAGACAATAGTTATGCTAGCATCGTGTGTCTTCATAAAACATTTAATTTGTCTGAATTTCTGCCCATTACTAAAATGATATATTTTACAGGTTTTCTGAAATTATATGCATAAGGCAGTTAGTTATCTTTACTTCATTATTAAACAATTCACATTTATTTGTGCTTCAGATAAACAAATGACTGAAGAGAATGTCAAGCTGAAGACACAAGGCCAGCTTTAAGGACCTTTTCCTCAAGACTAGTCTTCAAAGTAAGTTATTTTGTACATGCTATTAGATTCTTGTGGTTAATTTATGATTATTTCTCAAACTCATGTCAGACCATTTAAGTACAGTATCTCATTATTGTATTATAGGAGTAATAAGGAAGAATCCTTCCCATGAGGCTGTCCAGTACCAGGTCACCAGGTATCTGAAAGGGGCAGCTGACCATACAAGTGGAAGAAGACACTGCGGAGAAACAAGGGTCCTGCCTTGAATACGAATGACACAGCTCCAGCACAACATTCAAGCCATTACTTATTTAGTATTGTATTATGTTTATTTTGTAATTTTTGTCTGTTGCTGGCAGATGTATATAGCTTAGATTTCTTTGTATAATTCAATACATTTGCATGTTTATTCTGTGCGCTTGTTGTATAATGCACATGTTTTTTGTACGCATCTTGCACTATTTAAAATACAGTTGGATTTAATACAGTTCATTGTCATTTGTGGTGACAAAAATCTGATTATTATGAATAAAACCTAAAATTGGGGCATAAAAACTAAAGCTAGCAAAAAAGCTGCTAGCCGCCGTTGAGCAGCTGGCAAGCTGCTGATCAGTGTATTGTTGGAAGACATTGTAATGCAAGCGTCCCACAGCTGGCCTGACCACGACATGTGTTATGCTTTGTAGAAAAGCTCTGCATCCACAGCATCAAAAAACTAAAGGAACGCCGGTGGGCTGCTGGCATGTTGCTTGCTGGGTAGCTGTCTTTGCTTTTAGCTATTTGAAATGTAGTGTGCTAAGATAGCTAAGCTAGAACAACATAGAATAGCAGTAGTAGCACATACATAGCATGTGCTCAGGCAGTGGGCAATGAGTGGAAGTGAAACACTAAAGGCCAGCTCAGATCAATAATTCGAGACAAAATGTTTTTAGAAAGTTGCAGAGAAAATTGCAGTGGTGAAATGGCAAGTTACCTTGCATTTATTTTCTAAAAGTAAAATGTTAAATGTTATTTCCCCTAGAGCTGGCATGTTAATATGTTAAGTGAACTCTGTGTTTGCCTTGCATTATTACAGAAACATTTGTAATGTGTTGTCTGGTGCATATGTATCAAATTATGTCTCAACAACTTAACAAAATGCTAGCAAAGGTACATGTATCACATTTCTTTCACACATACCCAGATTACCTATGTCCTAAATTAAATGACTTTGTCATTAGAACCTTCACACTGACCTAACAAATTTAGTATTTTTGTGATTGTGCCAACATCTGTGAATTTATGCAATTTGTAAAATGTTGGATCTCAGTGACAAAGTGCGGACTTTTTGCAAATCTTTGGAGGACAGGACAGAGCAGGTAAAAAAGAAAAATGAAAAAATGAAATCTCAGGGGAAACATTCCTGTTGGCCAGTGTCATGGATTGTCTAGCTTGAACCCCAGGGAAAAAATCCTATTGGCCAATGTCCAGACCTAGTCACTTTAACCTGTCCTCAGGGACCAGCAGATGTTTCACATTTTTGTTGGAACTCATTGGATTAACAGAATCAAGGCAGTGATAATTAGTTCACAAGTTGAATAAGGTGTGCCAGCTCTGGAATAGTTCAAAACATGCAATGACTGCCTGTCCCTGAGGAGAGGTTTGAGAACTCCTGCACAAACCACACCTAGATAAAATCTGATTCTCTGTTCTAAGCCTTACATACACTTCAGGGCACAGCATAGCTAGACAGGAAGACAGACAGGAATTGTTTAGACCTGTTCAAGTAGTGCCCATCTAATATTGATAATTATTTAATTAAGTCTGTCTTCTTTTTATTGTCTACTAAGAATAGGAGTCTGCACCTGACAGAGAAGCAGGAAAGATCTATCTCGGAGCGCTGAAAAAAATAGTTTTTGTCGGTCAGGGTAAGCGGAGCCAGCCAAGAGCAGTGCATGTCTCTTATTGACCGAGCGAGCACAAGCGATTGGTGTTTAAGTCTCGCCGCAGATAGTTATTGTATCAATGTCATTCCCGAATGAAAGAAAAATAAACGTTGTGCCATGAAATGAAATCGCTTTGCCATTGTGAAGTTCATCTTCAGTCTCGCTACAAATTGCTCAATTCTTATGAGTATAAGTTGTAAATAAAAGCAATACAGTTCATAGATGCCAATTGACGTTAATCAGTTGAACATAATGTTTAATGGAGTCTAGCTGAATATTCAAACTTAGCGTGATGTTAATGCATGACAGAATTATTCTATGTCAAGACGCAGTTTTCCGACGAGAAAGTATGTCCCAATCGGTCCCAACACTGGCATACAAAATTACTACATATGTAGCAGTACGAACTTCACTATCATCCGCAAAGTACGTACTTGCAGTACATTGTATGTGATATGAGATTCAGCCAATGCTTTTGATTTCTTTGTAGTTCACATAGCGTACAAATGTACACACTTTTGTTAATAAATGTTCTGTTGCCCACGTTATTTCAGCAAATAATGTAATGGCTTGGATAAAAGTTACATTTAGAGATGATACAGAGCTGAATTGAATAGCAGCAGGGTGTATGGTCTTGTGGGATTATTCCTGCACTTTGATGTTTCAGCCCTGGTTTGATTCCCCTTTCAGACATTCAATTTTTTGTCTCTCAGAAATATTTATCCACTCAGTCCTTTTCAGCCATAAATATACATCCATTCTGTAATACCATGAATCTCATATATTTAAAATAGCAATTGTATTATGCAACCCCTTTATACAGTAATTGTTTTCTAAAGAAACGATCCAGCCATGGAGTGATTGGAGTCATAATTAGTATTATAGGTACTGTATAGCTATTAGCTAGCCATCTACAGTAATCTTTCTACAGAGGGACACTTTAGTTAATCAACATTCTATTGTCCACGTTATTTCAGCAAAAATGTAACGGCTGAGGTAAAAATTGCATTCCTGCTGTTTAAATAGCATAATGGTTAAAGACAGTCTGCCACACAGGAAAACGTGGATCAAAACCAGCCAGAGACAACAACATTCATCCTTTCTATTTGCGGGTCGGCTGAACTAGGCTTGTCTGGTTAATTTTCTGATAATTTATTTCAGAGTGTTTCAGAGTATGAAATAAATAGAATAAAGTTGGAATGTAAATGGGTAAGATGTTGGAGAAGAAAAACATATAATTTGATGGAAATTATTCTCAAGTAATTAAAAGTTGTAACAAATTTTGAGTCAAAACTGCTGAGACTTTTGAGCCATATTACACAGTCAATGTGTAGAAATGGGTTAAAAATGTGAGCACATTGTGTACTGGGGCATGGGTGTCCATTTCATTGCATACCAATGAGATGGACAGAAAGGTGAAAATGAGGGGGAGCGAGAAAGAGAGAAGAGAGAATACGGGAGAAGGTAGATTGAAGATAAGTAATATATTCATGTCTTGCCCGGCTGCCTTTCTCTGGGTTACAGACGCATCCTCCACTGCAGTCCAGCCCATTACAAGCTTCTCCTGTAATCCCCTGGACAGAGAGAGAGACATTGTTAGCGTTACATCCTCTAATGTGCCATTTAGCACACATTTTTATCCAAAGCGATTCACGGTAGAACACAAACACATTTTCATGTGGTAGCCCACAGCAGGAATGCCAACAACATTGCACACCTCACACTCAACCAATCAAGCAATGCAGAATCATCTTAGCACAGCTTCAACAGTTTTATTGGGTGTATCGGCCTCCGACTAGCTGTTAGCCCTTGTCAACGGACACCGGCATGAATAAAGTGAGAACAGGTCATTGGAGAGACAACCCAACGACAATCACAGCCACAATGTCACAGGACACATAATTTGAGTGGGAAAGACAAGACAAGTAATCCACATGTGGATTGACATCATATTTTCTCACTCTCTCACGCCCCCACATACACACATACTCTTATGTATGTGAATAGCGAATTGTCTGTTGGGCTCTGTCCGGGGCCTCCCCAGGATAGGGCCACATTACCACTGGAACTGTCTCAGCCCCAACATCTTACGTTGCTATATTATTGTGCTGGGGGAGTAGGGTCTACATTTTCCCTGTCTTCGGTCGTTTTAAACTTAGGAGGACATGGGGTCTTGGCCCACACATGTGGAGTACCAGGCTTGACTCGTTGCTGTCCCTGTCCAAAGTTCTCCTGGTTGCGTTAATTTTTCATAAAAAAAAACAGAAATACTTACGCTATTCATTTGTAGCTCCAGCACAATATCTTACCATGTTTTGTCACTAGATTCTGTCATTTCCAGCCAGAAGAAACCAATTTGGCATGGATGTAAATACGTTTGAGCTTAACTGAACATGCTAATTACATTTCCCCTTTCACCAGCTCCCGTCTTTAGGAGAAAGGTGGAGTGAAAAGAAGGATGATGAGGCCAATGTAGATGAGTGGGCAAAATGTGAAAGGGTCTATTCAATTCAAGTGCAGTATGGAAATCAACACTTGTGGAGAGGGAGAAACTGGCAAAACATCTCCATATACACACAGCGACATACTGCTCTTGGATTCTTATACTGTGTGTATATTGCATTAGTAACATGTCATCCTGCTGATTCCATATTTAATCAGCTTCCATTAGGATAAGATGACAGAGGTGTCCAAGAGAGAGAGTGAGGGTATGTGGATTTCAAGAAGAATTTTGCCCATTGAATTTACCAATCCCTCCAGCAGTAAAGACCCTCTTTGATGACCAGAACAAGACAGAGAAAGAGAGACACAGGGAGAGTGAGAGAGAATAAAAGAGACAGAGATTGAGAAAGAGAAAGAGAGTGAAAGTGAAAGTCACAACAACACAGAGACTAACCCTAGGCCAGGCCAGGCCTACAGCACCACTGGACAAATACCTTTAAGTCCGGTGATACTGTACCTTTAAACTGTGACATTTCATTTGCTTTGCCTTGGGTCAACAGAACCAATGAAATGGCATGCGAAAGTGTTTGTATGTGATACATGTTTGCTGATACATACCACTAGCTTATGAAAATATATTAGAGTTACCAGATAATGCATCCATGTTCTTGTTTTTTGTTACAGCTACAATGATATCATTGAAGCAAATACATATTTCACATATTTGAAATGGACAGAAGTGAAGACAAAGAGAGAGAGGGACTGGGTGCTAGGCTGGTCTGAAAAGTATATGAGAATTAACATGGAGGTTTTGTTGTGCTCTTAGCATTCAAGACGTGTGTTTGATATGGCAGTTGAAAACTAGTACACAGGACTGCCGCTAAATCATTACTCTAAGTCGCAATACATCGATTTTATTATCCATCCTAACATTACTTCAAAAGCACATAGGTCAACTCCCACATACAAACTTCTAATCAAAGCACAAGCCACCAGAGCTGGAGAGTTCAAAAACATGTTGACAAAACATCTTTCAAATTATTTGTTCAAGATGAGGTGTTTGGCCCTTTCTCTGAATCCAAATGTGTCGGCAAAAAACCTGTTGAGAATGATATGAAACACCGCTGCAGGCGTCTACGAACAAGTAAAGCTCACACATAAACACCCAGAAAATCTGTAGGTCAGTCGATATCGCGACCAGCTGAGAAACAGAACAATGCATTAGGGTGGAATATAATGGATAAATACTGAGACTATTAACCAGAGATTTGTTCCAGGCAAGAGGCTACAAGGGGCCGCTAGAGATCAAGGGTCATGGGGCGTTACAATGCAATTAGAGGATGAAAGGGTGTCAGCCCAGTTCTGGGGGGGGGATGCCGTAGTGTTGGAGGGCCCGTATGAATGGTGGTTGTGAGGGAGATGGTTGATTGCAACAATCATGTGTGTCTGTGTTTGTGACGAGCAAAGGCCTTTCGTAAAACACTCCCATATTATTTATATTACGTTGATTTGAACTGGAGCCACAATATGTCTCAGTATTCTAGACGTATATCCCATTTTTTTCTGTCTTAGTACGTCACAGGGTGTAAGCTGAAGGTGCAAGGATAAGGCATGAGAGGTACGAGAAAAGGGCCAATGTTAAATATAGAATTTGGCCCAGGATCACAGGATCCATGTAAGCAGTTTAAGACGGCTACGGTACGTCTGGAACGACATAAGTCTGTTCTCACGCAGGTTTCAGAGGTAATACTGGTGAGTGCATTGATGAGTGTGAACGTTTTTATTGTTTCTCGGTACAGTGGTGAATGTGAACGTTATTGTTGTTTCTCGGTACGGTGGTGAGTGTGAACGTTATTGTTGTGTCTCGGCACACTGGTGAGTGTGAACGTTATTGTTGTGTCTGGCCATACGTGTGTCAGCACAACAAGGTGGCTAGCTAGCTACCTCAAACCTTGACCTCTCTGTCACAGGGAGGGGGCTCTCTTAAAAAGATTAAATTGGGCAGGGTCGTGGTTGCCTTCCCTTCCCTTTCGCTGTTGGCCCTGCCTACTATTTTCCTCCTCTCCTGTGATCTCCATTCCCCTCCAAATCACAGTGACGGAAGCAGGGCAAGATTACTCCACTGAAGGGAGAAACAGAGAGAAAGAGACACGCAGAGGGATTTCACTGAACAATGAAAGAGAATTCAACATTCTACGAAAGAGAGGCCACATGTACGACCAAAACATGCTCAGAGGGCCACGGGGACACAAACCCACCCACCGTCCTGTTGCACAAGGTACACTACCAGAAGAGAACTAGAATGCAGAGAAGGAATGAAAGAACACATGAAAAAAGAACAGCCGAAAGCAGCTCTCCTCCAACCAGCTTCAGATCAAGAAAACCCATGACCTGGTGGCATTACTTCAGTCATGGAGTCAGCTTTAACCTCTCCCAATTCTGATCTCAGTCCCATCCAAATCCTCATTTGATAGTTCACACTGCCTGCCTGTCTGTACTAGGATGCCATTCAATTGTGTGCATGTGCGTTATATATAATCCTCCATTAAAAGAAATCACACCTCAAAATTCTTCAAACCTCTTCCTCTGCTTTCCCCTAATTGCAATGAAAAGTCTGTTTCACAGCGGGTTTTTGTGTTTTGAATGTGGAGTTCATAATACTCTACATACTCGCACAATTCCCTTTAATAAGCCATCGTCAAAATCGGTCCAGAGAAAGGTATGTCTGAATTTTGAAGTAATCACTGTTTACATTTTGGCTCAGAACCCATAGCTGATGTGCATCAATGTATCCCGATGGCTTTATATTGCACAGATTAAACTCTAGGGATGTAACGGTACAGGGGGCCCATGTTTCAGGACTTATCAAGGTTTGTGGTTCACGGTAAATGTGTGGTTTCGGTATGAATGACATCATTATGTTAAAAGTGTTTCCACTCAAGTAGCCGACAGTGGCAAAGCAATAATTGCAGACTGAACTTTGCTTATGTATTCTTACCCTCGTCATTGTATTGAATGCTGAATCCAAAATGTTCCAACCAGTGGATTTGAAAGATCCAAAAATTACCTCCCCTCCCCCTCAGGACTGCAAAATCTGGCACACTTCATAATCATTTTGGTAGCTCATATTGACCACATGGCTGTGCTACAAAAAAGTATTTGACTAGCCACAATTTTAAGCAAGGAACCATGATTTCAGTCAGAATGTTAGATGTCAGATAGCTAGCACAAAGCTAGGTAATTTAGTTAGCTACATAGTGGACATTGGCTGATAAAATTCCCATAGGTACCATGGGAATGGGCAAATTGAATCAGAAACTGTTGGACACCAGCAACTTTTCTTAGTGTTTGAAATCTGTTGAATGGAAAGAAGACTAAGTCCATGGAATGTTTTGCAAGAAATCTTTCAAACATGGCACATTTATGGGAATCAAGTCTGGAATTCCATATGAGTGTGAGATACACAAAATGACAAAAACTCTATGAAAAGCCTCCAACAAATGCCTGTAACTACTCAGATTTGTTTGGTCGTAACACCAACGACAGTCCTGCAAAGTTTAGCCAGTAACGTACTTGTTAACAGTAGGCTTACTGCACTAACAACAGAGGGTAGTTCAGTCGAATTAGTGTATTTTTTGGATGGGATGTTGTTGTGAAATTGGTCTTAAGTTGTATTTGTAGCGGCATTAAAAAAGTCATAGATGTATTTGTTGTAACCTGCAGATATCCTGTGAGGTTTCATACTGAGATGTCATTGCAAATCATCCACTGCTGGTTTAAGGGTAAGGGGGTTGTGGTCACTGCTATTGTCACATATTGAGACATTGCTATGGAGTACAGTTTGTCAGCTTTCAGGTGCCCCCTAATGGCCCGGGGCCCCAAGCAGTTGCCTTCCTTACCTGTTCACAAGCTAAGCATCTGGTTCTGTGGATCTGAATCTTCAGCCTGTGTTTAGTCTACAGCGCAATAAGCATGTTTTGGAAATTATAGAAACATTTCTGGCATATCCTAACTCCTTGGTTCACGTGTGCATTTTGAAACGTAGGGGGTATACCGAATGATGTGATAAGATAAAGTGTACTGTTGCATAACTGATTAACACTAGCCAATACACCCTCACAGGCACCCACCACAATAGCACAGTTTCCTCTACTAGCTTATACTCATCCATGGATTTTATTTACTTATATGGCTCACACATGTATTTTTTATTTTTGGTGGTTATTCTTCCGTTTTATTAAAACAATTACCCAGCGCATCTTCATCTTCATCTGCTTATCCGGTATCGGTTCGCGGTGGCAGCAACTCCAGCAGGGGACCCCAAACTTCCCTTTCCCAATCTACATTTGCCAGCTCTGACTGGGGGATCCTGAGGCATTCCCAGGCCAGTGTTGAAATATAATCTCTCCACCTAGTCCTTAACCTACCACAAGGTCTCCTCCCAGCTGGATGTGCCTGGAACACCTCCCTAGGGAGACATCCAGGGGGCATTCTTACCAGATGCCCGAACCACCTCAAATGGCTACTTTCAATGCAAAGGAGCAGCGGTTCTACGGATGGCTGAGGGCAGTGATTCTCAAACATCACCAGGGGACCCACATCTATTCCATGTATTCGATTCTAGAGCTAGCAGGCCTGAATCAATAGTTCAACTAATTATTAAGCCCTTGACTACTTGCTTCAGGGGAGCTAGTTCAGGGCTAGAACGAAACGGTGAGATGCCTGAGACTCCCAAGGAGAGGGTTAAAAACCACTGATGACCTTCTGAAAACACATACTGGGTTCATGGTATTAACTCCTCGGGTCCGAGTATTGTTCTTGACCTGTTTAAATGTTGCTAGTTGGGTTTACTAGCACAGCCAATCGCATTACTGCGCTGGTGAAACCCATTCATACACTATAACTTTGCCCTGTAGCTCTCTTCGCAAAGTTCTCCCTGCTTCCTCTTCGAGCTAACTGTATCGATCCACTGCGCGTCAACCAAACTGTGACAGAGAACCTTG
Source organism: Esox niger (assembly GCA_016801105.1). Classification (NCBI taxonomy): domain Eukaryota; kingdom Metazoa; phylum Chordata; class Actinopteri; order Esociformes; family Esocidae; genus Esox; species Esox niger. The sequence continues at coordinate 15,786 of JACXGJ010012923.1, forward strand.
ACACAACTGGATGTGGACCTGTGTAGTGTAAACAATGACCCATTAAAACAAATGGGAGTAGAAAAAGAGGGAAGTGGAGAGGGAGACCTGGATAGAGGAGAGATGGGACATGTCACTGCGCACCTGACACCAAAAAAGCTCCTTGCTGACAGGTAAAGTTGACTGACTGATTCCATAGAAGCCTGTGAGTGGATATTGCACAGTACTTTGCCATGATGTCAGCAAACAGCCATGCTAAGAAAGAAAACTCTGCCTAGGGGTTCGTAGAAGGAATGGGGTGATAAGTGGATGGAGGAATAGATGGAAGGTGAAGGGGAAGGTTAGAGAGTAAACACACCTGCCTTCATACGGCTTTGCATGTGAGACAGACTGTTGGTAATGGGGAAGTCTGGTCTTCCGGTTTAATGTAAATCTGGGCTGTCTGCGTTTGTCAGTCTGTTTGACAAGCAGCGTTCACCTGACTTGGAAACAACATGAGAAAATTCATAGAAAAAGGAAAACATGTAGTATTGGAAAAAGAGAGAACTAAAGATGTTTCGGGGTTCTGTTCTGGAGAGGGTGTACGGCAGTCTGGTGGAAAGCATCCTTACATTTAACAAAACCGTTAGGTATGGCATGCTGGGCTAGAGGAGCTAAAACAAACTCACTAAGGTAGTTAACCAGTCAGTAAAATAAAAAAACTGCCCAGAACAGTCAACACAGCCAGTAAAATAATTGGCCGCCCACAAGCACAGCAGAGTAGCCTTATTTTTTACAAGGCCTCCCACTCATTACACGGTTAGTTTGCAAAGCTTCCCTCTGGCCAAGTCTAACATGTTTAAGACTGGCCAAGAACAATATGTTTAGACATTATCTTAAGCTGGTGGATTGGGTATACTAAAAGTAATAGTTCTTTATTCTTGCTTGTCTATTTACTTATTTTAACAAAGCAGTTTGGGCAGTGGTCCAATGTGAATGCATGTTTTTACTGAATCTTATGGCTGTGCTGTATGATTGTGTGTGAGTTGACAGCCGCAATTGTGTATTAGATGTTGCCTTCTTAAGAGAAGTCTTGAATGCAAAGATTTGTCTACTTTATAAAACCTGCTAAAAAAGTAGGCAGGAAGTTGAATTAGATAGTAGGTCTGGGCAAAGCCTGGTAGGTCTTAACTGGACTCCCTAAAAAGGCTATAAAACAGCTGCAGCTCATTCAGAATGCAGCTGCTAGAATGTTAACCAGGACCAAGAGGACCGAGCACATCACTCCGGTTCTTAAATCTTTGCATTGGCTTCCGGTCAGTTACAGAATAGACTTTAAAGTGGTGCTTTTAGTTTATAAATCTCTGAATGGTTTAGGACCCAA
>JACXGJ010012924.1:0-17123 GCA_016801105.1 Esox niger
CACACACACACACACACACACACACACACACACACACACACACACACACACACACACACACACACACACACACTCCATTCACTCCTACCTGCCAGAACGTGCCCATCCATCTCCCTACCAGAGGCCTATGGGCTGAGGTCTCACTGGGCCTTCACATATCAAGTTCTTTCAGGTCTATCAAGGTTGGTGAACTTGTTTAGGGGGGTGGGGCAGGGACATACTCTGGCACCGTCAGGACATGATTATGTTTGTACCCCCCCTTTAAGCCCCCCCTCCTCAGCTAGTGAGCTGGTGGAAACGCTGATTCAGGCTGTCCTAGTACAGTGTGTGTATTGTATGGGAGTGGGAGAACTCTAACTACGTCTATATTTAGAAATGGGGGGTGTAGGTCCTCTTTGTGAAATCACTAAAGTATTTTTAAGTGTCACAGGATCTTTAGTCACTGATCTCCTCATCGCTGCTTAGATGTACACACACACACACACACACACACACACACACACACACACACACACACACACACACACGTGCACAAACTGGGGACTGTAGGCTCGAGTGACACTGTGACAGTTTAGAAGGAACACAAGGATTTACTTGTTAATAGACCTGATCGTAATGCATTAGGAATGAATACTTTCTGAAACCTTTTCAGTGGAACAACGGGGCGTTACCATGACAACAGTCTTTCCGTACACACTGTCCAGTTACATTCATGTTTAATATTCTGCCGGTCACTAACATGGACCAGGATGTACCAGTTGAAGTTGCTGCTCTAGTGAACCCCCCCAGTAGCGTTTGCAATGCCAGGACATTAGCCTACGTAGCTCACACACGCATTAACCCCCTGTCCCAAGGGATGGGCGGTCATCTACATATCATTCTATTGAGGGTATGTTAAAACTCAGAGGTTCTACCTGTAGAACACTAACTGTCTCCTTCAAGCCTTCTCTAGCTGTCTCTCTGTAGTTCTCGCTCTTACTTTTCCTCTATCGTTTTTCCAACCCTGTTTTTTTCTACTATTTCACTTGTCTGTCTGTCTCTGTTTCATGGGATACGGCTAAGTACGGCTATGAACAGTGCTGTAACACTGTGCAAATAGTTGAAGTATGAAGGGCATACAGCCTGTGACGTTCAGCCCCTCCCCCCCACCTTCACTCTGTCTATATGAAACCAGACCCAGCGTCAGACCTCTGGCTGTCTTTCCTCATGCACCTGGTGACCCTGCTCCCCTGGAGAAGAGTGTGTAGTTCCTCTATGTGGAACTAGGATCCACTCTTATGACAACTTCTGGCTCCCAACCGAGTTCGTCTGGGAAAGGCATTCAGCTGCACATTTGCCATTGTGCTTAATTCTACCAATGCGTTGGTGTCATCGCTTCACAAAAGCTGAAGGCCCTGCAGATTTAGGGAAACTACTGACTTGGAGCATTTTCAAATGCTACCAGTGCGTGCCGCTAGCTGATTGGCCATTTCACTAGCTTTACACTTTTTGTGTTTACTTATCCGTGTCTCTGACAACTACTGTCCCTTCAAGGCCCACTTGTAGTTGAAAAGGTTGATGGACAGTCAAATAGCAGGTGCATCTGCATAGCTGATAACGTTAAGTGGCCAAGATAGTGGTTACAAATGGGCCGTGACGCTGTACTACAGAATCAAAATGGACACAAGCACTTAGCAGAAAGGGGAAAAACACCATTAGAGTCAATGGGGCTGCTGATGTTAATGGCCTGATGATATTGAGCCAAAATGGAGATTGTACAGTGGTCTTCTGGAGCACTTAAACACTTGCTCCTAAGAGAAGTTGTGGGGGTGAATTTGTTGTTGTAGGCTTAAACCAACTCCTAAAACCCAGAACAAAAATGTTTTGCAAACCTGTCCAATCCCATGCAAACCTACCTTTTATGTCACGCCCATCAGAATATTTGAGCAACGACAGCTAAATTTACCTCCGCTCCCTGGTTACTTGATAATTACCTTGGCAACGACCTCAAGTCCAGGCAAAGGGGGGGTTGTGGTAATCGGAGCAGGCTGTCAGAGTGAGGGGAGGGATTGGTGACCTTTTGTTCCTCTGTTTGCTTAGTGGGCATTCCTCCTCGGTCTGGCGCTCATCCAAAACGTGTCCAGTCTGCCTGTTACACAGGGCTCCCCCTGGGGGTCAAGAGGGGGAATGGCAATCTATGCAGTCAGGCACCAGTCAGATTTTAGGACTCTTTCAGAGAAGACTATTTGATGTCGAAACGACAACAGTGATGCGCTACCATAGCCGTGTGAACTGAGTTCAGTGTTCGGTCTCCCCTGACCAATCGCGTTTCCTCCCTCCAGGTCCTTATGGTTGTGCTGGGCGTCGGTCCCTGCGATGCCTCCCGCCATGACGGACCTCATGGACTTGTGGGCGGCCCACTCCCAGCTGTCTGGAGAAGACCTGGTCACTGTGGACTTCCTGCTGCCCACCGGCATCTACATCCAGATGGATGTTCCCAGAGAGGCTACCATACAACACATCAAACTGGTATGGAGGAAGCAAGCGCCTTGGCCTGTGTGTGTGTGGAGAGGCGTGTGGGTGTTTATTAAATGTTCTAATAGTGATTCTATGACACTTGAAGGGTTTTGTCGCTGGATTTTTTTTTTACACAGCGAACAGGAGAGATCTAGTGTTCAAGTTTCTGGCATCGTTCTAATTGGTGCTCTTACAGTGGGGAGAACACGTATTTCATACACTGCTGATTTTGCAGGTTTTCCTACTTACAAAGCATGTAGAGGTATGTAATATTTACCATAGGTACACTTCAACTGTGAGAAACAGAATCTAAAACAAAAAAAACAGAAAACCTCATTGCATGATTTTTAAATAATTAATTTTCCTTTTATTGCATGACATAAGTATTTGATTAATCAGAAAAGCAGAACGTAATAATTGGTAAAGAAACCTTTGTTTGCAATTACAGAGATCATTCATGTCCTGTAGTTCGTGACCAGGTTTGCACACACTGTAGGAGGGATTTTGGCCCACTCCTCCATACAGACTTTCTCCAGATCCTTCAGGTTTCGGGGCTGTCGCTGGGCAATTCGGACTTTCAGCTCCCTCCAAAGATTTTCTACTGGTTTCAGGTCTGGAGACTGGCTAGGCCACTCCAGGACCTTCAGATGCTTCTTACGGAGCGCCTCCTTAGTTGCCCTGGCTGTGTGTTTCGGGTCGTTGTCATCCTGGAAGACCCAGCCACGACCCATCTTCAATGCTCTTTCTGAGGGAGGGAGTTTGTTGGCCAAGATCTCGCTATATATGGCCCCATCCATCCTCCCCTCAATACGGTGCAGTCGTTCTGTCCCCTTTGCAGAAAAGCATCCCCAAAGAACGATGTTTCTACCTCCATGGTTCACGGTTGGGATGGTGTTCTTGGGGTTTGTACTCATCCTTCTTCCTCCAAACACGGCGAGTGGAGTTTAGCTCTCTTTTTGTCTCATCAGACCACATGGCCTTCTCCCATTCCTCCTCAGGATCATCCAGATGGTCATTGGCAAACTTCAGACGGGCCTGGACATGCGCTGGCTTGAGCAGGGGGACCTTGGGTGCTCTGCAGAATTTTAATTCATGACAGCGTAGTGTGATACTAATGGTTTTCTTTGAGACTGTGGTCCCAGCTCTCTTCAGTTCGTTGACCAGGTCCGGCCGTGTAGTTCCTCAAGAGCATTGATGCCCCACGAGGTGAGATCTTGCATGGAGCCCCAGACAGAGGGAGATTGACCGTCATCTTGAACTTCTTCCATTTTCTAATAATTGCGCCAACAATAGTTGCCTTCTCACCAAGCTGCTTGCCTATTGTCCTGTAGCCTATCCCAGCATTGTGCAGGTCTACAATTTTATTCCTGATGTCCTTACACAGCTCTCTGGTCTTGGCCATTGTGGAGTGGTTGGAGTCTGTTTGATTGAATGTGTGAACAGATGTCTTTTATACAGGTAACAAGTTCAAACAGTTGCAGTTAATACAGGTAATGAGTGGAGAACAGGAGGGCTTCTTAAAGAAAAACTAACAGGTCTGTGAGAGACAGAAATCGTGCTGGTTGGTAGGTGATTATATACTTAATGTCATGCAATAAAATGCAAATGAATTATTTAAAAATCAAACAATGTGATTTTCTGGATTTTAGTTTTAGATTCCGTCTCTCACAGTTGAAGTGTACCTATGATAAAAATAACAGACCTCTACATGCTTTGTAAGTAGGAAAACCTGCAAAATCAGCAGAGTATCAAATACCTGTTTTCCCCACTGTATAATGCAGAACAACCAATGTAAATGAATGGTCGTATGGTTTACTTATTGTTATAAAAAGAATTCTGTATAATCGGAATTCATTAAATATACATCCATATTGCCTCTTTAGCTTTCAACCTTTTGAAGGCATTTTACTTCTTAGTAAACCCACGCAGATCCCCTAACAACATTTTACTGGTTTTACAAGATTCCCTTTTGTCAGGATTGTTTTGATTAGTGCTGAGATCGGGGGCAAAGGTTATCGGTCTCTGAGCCATTTTAAAATTGGTCTCTGAGCCATTATAAAATGATCAAAACAACCCATCAGAAGATCAGTAAGAAGCAGACAGCAGGCTTGTCCTCTCTCCAGTCGACCGATACTCTCTGGCTGTAAGGACAGAGCCGATGTCTGACACTGTTTATCCCAGAGACGCAGCCGTCATTTAACCTATGACATCATGCCTGACCCAGCTGGTGGTTAGAGGTGAGGTGGAATGTGTCACGTTTGTGTCACTCATGTTTTACTGATTTTAGCTTTGAATGTTGTGCAAACATCTTGTTTGATAACTATGATAAAGGGCAATTGGCTATCCCCCTTATAGAACCTTGCTTCCCAACCCCGACGGGACCGTGGATAACGTGGAATATGTCAATCATATTTTCGTGTACCGCCACAACATTGTCCAAGTTGGTAAGAGAGAAGATGATTAAAGTTCCGGGGAATGATGTCAGAGTTGAAAGTGACAAGAAGTAGCTACCTAATGGCTCTGTGTATCTCACTCCTCTCACAAGTGCTGAACAGTCAAGCGGAGCCGTTGCTATGGATATTCACACACAGGCAGAGCACTGAGCCGATGAAGTGCGACAGAGCTGGGCACCGACAGATGAGCAGTTAACAGAGTTTGTTTTTAAATTTTAGGTTGAAACAGGGCTGGGCCTTGACAGGAGGAATCAGGCCAGATGCCAGGGCCTGAACGTTGCTGGCATCAGGAAAGCCCTGGCTTACATGTCATGCCTGTGCAGGACTCTTGCCTTCATCGATGGCGCGCGCGTTTGCACACCGAGGGGAGTCCAATATGAAATGAACCGGCGTTCAGTTTCCTCAGACAGGCTTTGTTGAAAAGCCCTGGGAGTTGTTCTTTTAGTGTGCCCAACGCGGTGCATTGCGTTGCCATTTCTTTGAATCACCCCTGGCTCCAGTGTTACCGCACGTAATGAAGAGTAGCCAAACAAATGGGATTCACAGAACTGTTTGTCTGTCTCACTGTGCTTTTCATACGCCTGGAATACAGAAATAACCGTCTGAATGACTTATGCTCTGTCTTGGTTGAGTCTTAGAATCAGCGCCTAAGTGCAGGACGGACACCTGCTTTTATGCCCCAGGAAGGAGCCTGACTCCTTGTTTAGTGGAACTCAGATGTGGAGGAAGCCTGGAAGACTCAACGGCCTTGGTGGCAAAGCAGAACGTGGGGAGGTTGTTGCTGCTGTGAACAGTATGGGCAGACCAGTTGCCCATGCTGCAGTTGAACACGTTCTGATTCAAAACTTGTTTACTGTGCGTCATTGTAAACAATGACACTTCGGAAACACCTCATTCGGGGAGATCGAAATTGCAGCTGTTAAACGAAACGGTGCAAGTTCTTAGCCTGGACTTGGCAGGGTAACAGTGGGGTACTCTGTGTTGAGCAAGGCCCTTGACCATAATGACTACAGGATCGTCATCAGAAATGATTGATTGCCTCATTATGAACCTACTAGTTGTCTCCGGGAGACTGGGATATACAAACAAGCTTTTCCATGTGCAATTTATATATATATATATATATATATAATTGAAACTCACTGGATGCTTTACTGACTGCTGTTGCAAAGGATATTTCACCTTCTTTCAGGCAGTTATTGAATGTGGTCAAAGTAACTTTGAACTGTGCCATTCAATTTGTTTCCGTCAGGCCTGTTGGATACTTTGATCATTATGTGATCTGGCAGACATGATTGAGCTTTGATCTAGCTTTATTAAGTTCGCCAGAGTATCCTGTTCTCTATGAGCAGAACAGAGACCATAGAGATTGAACATTTTCCACGGAACGGGAGACTGATCCTATCATCCAATGAACTAAAAACAGCAGAAAGGCTGCTGCAGCTCATTGATTTTATTGGATATATTAAAGTTACATGAGTAGTTTCCAGACAGGCCTGTCAGTGGCTAACAATGTTGAACCTCACCTACAACACAATTTCTAGACAACCCAGATGGATGACAGGTCATCGCCCCTCAACCTTCATTAGAATATGTCATCTTTCACTGTAATATAAAACAAATATGGGCTGGTATTTCCCCCTTTACTAGCCAACAGCTCTGGAACCATAGTGATTTATTCTAAAGCATTTGTTTATGCGCAACGCACCGTCTCACACCTTGCAGTCTAACATAAATGGACAAATATTCAAATGCAACCTCTTTGAACTGTGACGTTGATTCTGTTATCCTGTTATTTTAATATGCCGACTACAAAGAGGGAGTGGCATTCAGAGGAATAATTGGAGTAACAATGTGACATCTTTGGTGCAGTGGTGAAATCTGACACCAGTTAGATTTCACACGTACAATGAAGAATGCCAGCCGATAAGTTAAATAACAGTAATGCTCCATGTTAATGTTGTTCAACCAGGTAGGAAATAGTAATCCAATTTAAAATTCAGTACAAAATGAATGCCAAATTGAGACGTTTTTGTTACGTATTATTTTGAGTCGCAATAATAGATAGATGGATAGTTATACTGTCCTATCTATAGATGGTATTAATAGATAATAATACGATCAACAGTCTATTGATAAGCAACTTCTGGCCATGGTTAAGGTTAGGTTTAGAATCCAATTTCAATCAATCAAATGTATTTCTAAATGCTGTTTTACATCAGCGGTTTCCAAAACATCTGGCTAGAACAAGCTTCAGGGTTAAGGTTAAGGTTAGGATGAAGGCTAAGGATATGGTTAGTAGGTGAAGACTTAAAGTGCGTCTACCAACACACTTTTGGGACAACATTTTTTTTGTATGTTTTGAAGGGCATGTGTTGAGGGGACATGATCTGATGGAATGATGTAATGGTTAGTCAGTTGCTCATGACACAAGACAGTGACTGATTCTGTAGGCACAAGTTGTTTGTCTGAAGAGAGGCGAGGTGGCATGACTCCCACTCTGTGCCCGTTTGTATTTATCTAGACCCCTTTAGCCTCAAGCAAACTCACACACACTAACCCAGTCAGACTCCTACTGCGCCGCTGGACATGATTCACGTCCTGATTGGTTTGTACAAGTGTGACTCACGTCCCGATTGGTTTGTTCAAGTGTGATTCACGTCCCGATTGGTCTTTTTTGGACCTGTGTCATCACGTTTGTTCCCCTGTAATCGCACAACATCATATGATGTTGTTGTTCAGCCATTTCTTAACGTTTCATTCATTCGGATGGTTTCAAATGGCTGTTTGCTTTAATATGTGGGTTATTCAGACGTGAGTCAGGGCTTCGGCAAGTTGGACGTGTTGTTGTTTTGTTTGTGTGACGCACCACTGTTGTTCCTGTGTACAGCCACTTGTTTTCCAACGGTGTATACAATAACTGCCCCCCCCCCCACAGCTCCTATGGAAGCAGGCCCAGGCGTATCCCCTGTTCCCCTCCCTGGGGGAGATGGAAGGCCACATGTTCGAGTGCGTGAATCAGGCAGCGGTCCACGAAGAGCTGGAGGACGAGACGCGGCGGCTCTGTGATGTCCGGCCCTTCTGGCCCATGCTCAAACTGGTCACACGCAACTGCGGCCGCGCCGAACGCCTGCTCGACTCCAAGATCGGCGTGCTCATCGGGAAAGGTGACGAGCGCTGGCACGCACCATGCACCATGCACCATGCACCCCGCACACACGCCCGCGCGCCCGTTTCACACTGATGTTTGCACACCAAAGATCGGCTTTAGCTTTGTGAGATCTGAGGCTTACCAGCCAACGTCATAAACCCAGTGAGCCAAAACCCAGTATTGGCCAAAGTTGGATGAAAAACAATCTGTTACTATAGACTGGCTTCTGATGTCTGTGACCTCATCCGTTGGTCAGTATCATATGTTGTACTGATAAGAGCCGGTGGTGAGTGGAGGACACAGGACAAACCAGAACTAAAGAGCCAGCACCTTGATGGAAATGTCAATCAGTTGATACTTAGCGCGCGCACACACACACACACACACACACAGCCTTGTGTTGCCTGGGTGTGTTTAAGGATAGATATGGTTGGGGGTCTGTGAAGATCCCCTAGGCAGCTGGAGATGTAGGGCTGTTCACAGTGGAAGCCAGTCGGTGATGCTAATCGAAGGAGACTCATCCCATATCGATATTATCCCTTTTGAATCAACTTCTGTCTGATGTAGTCTTTAAAAGGCTTTTGTCAGTTAGGGGTACTCAAAATGACCCCACAGGCACCAGCAAGCCACACACACACACACACACACTAATGCGGACCATAGGAATCCTCTGAGATCCTATGAATGTTTAATGGTTTTAAATGTCAAAATGTTGTTTTCATTAGCCAAAGCATTTCCCTGAAATACTGAGCTCTGTTGAACTGAGATTCATCAGACATTTATACACAACCAATATATTTGTATTTATTCCAGTGTGAACAGCAGGTTACGGTTTGACCTTGCTGAGATGGGACGGTCATTCTGTAATCCCTCATGAACATGAAATACCACCTGTTGCTGCTCTAGGTGTCGCAGTCAGAGATGATGGATTAAACATGAATGGCAACTAATTCCTTGAGAAAACCCACTCCTACAGAGGATTTCTCTGGTTTCCCATCTGCTTATTAGGCATTTTGTTGGAATTTAAATGTTTCATGTGAAACATGGCGTTAAACAGAAACAATGAGACCAGTATGACGTTAAACCACAATGCGATGTTCATATGAAATACATACCGATCCATGTAATATGCTGGGGAACATTTTCAACACCTCTAACCGGAGGACGGTATTTTTTTACATGCTTTATTTTGGGGCGTTTTTCAATATTGTGCGAGGTCGCTCAGGGTTGCCATGTTTCATTTCATTCTTGCAACCGCATGTGGTGGGTTGGGGCACCAGCAAGCTCAGTGGTGGATGAAATGACGCACACAGCTCCAGGTGCTAAGGTTTTGGCCCGTTAGTCCTGCTTGAGCAAGCAGAGTTATTAGAGCAGAGTGGCTTGGCGTGAGGGACACTGGAGGATGTGGTCACACTGTCAAGAAATTGGAAGGGAATAAAAACAGCCTAAAAATGAGGGGGTGTGCGTACGTGCGTACATGCGCGTACAGGTGCTGGTCATATAATATCATCAAAAAGTTACTTTTTTTTCAGTAATTCCATTCAAAAAGTGAAACTTGCATAATGTGTATATAGTCATTCCACACAGACTGATATATTTCAAGTGTTCATTCCTTTTCATTTTTATGATTGTAACTGACCATTAATGAAAACCCCAAAATCAGTATCTCAGAAAATTTTAACTTTATTTTAAGACCAATACAAAAAAGGATTTTTAGAAATGTTGGCCGACTGAAAAGTATGAAAAGTATGAGAATGTACAGCACTCAATATGTAGTTGGGGCCCCTTTTGCCTGTATTACTGCAGCAATGCGGCGTGGCATGGAATCGATCAGTCTGTGGCACTACTCAGGTGTTATGAGAGCCCAGGTTGCTCTGATAGTGGCCTTCAGCTCTTCTGCATTGTTGGGTCTGGCCTATCGCATCTTCCTCTTCACAATACCTCATAGATTTTCTGTAGGGTTAAGGTTAGGCGAGTTTACTGGTCCTTTTTGTCTTAAGCCCAGACGAGACACTTCTAATGCTGTGTCTTGTTCAAGATTGGCTTGACACAAGGAATGCGACAGCTGAAACCCATGTCTTGCATACATCTGTGCGTGGTGGTTCTTGAAGCACTGACTCCAGCTGCAGTCCACTCTTTGTGAATCTCCCCCACATTTTTGATGGGTTTTGTTTCACAATGCTCTCCAGGGTGTGGTTATACCTATAGCATGTACACTTTTTTTCTACCACATCTTTTCCTTCCCTTCGCCTCTCTATTAATGTGCTTGGACACAGAGCTCTGTGAACAGCCGGCCTCTTCAGCAATGACCTTTTGTGTCTTGCCCTCCATGTGCAAGGTGTCAATGGTCGTCTTTTGGACAGCTGTCAAGTCAGCAGTCTTCCCCATGATTGTGTAGCTTACAGAACTAGACTGAGAGACCATTTAAAGGCCTTTGCAGGTGTTTTGAGTTAATTAGCTGATTAGAGAGTGGCACCAGGTGTCTTCAATATTGAACCTTTTCACAATATTCTAATTTTCTGAGATACTGATTTTGGGGTTTTCATTTGTTGTCAGTTATAATCATCAAAATTAAAAGGAATGAACACTTGAAATATACCAGTCTGTGTGGAATGACTGTATACATTATGCAAGTATCACTTTTTGAATGGAATTGCTGAAATCAACTTTTTGATTATATTCTAATTATGACCAGCACCTGTACACCTCCATCTGTCTACCCAGTTGATGAGGAATACTAGTGTTTGTGAAGATTCACACTACTTACAAGGTATTCTGAATGCTCATTGCTTGCAGGTCTCCATGAGCTGGACGCTCTGGCCGACCAGGAGGTGAAGGACTTCCGCAGTAAGATGTTCCGTGTCAGCGAGGAGAAGATGCAGCGGGTTCAGCTGATGAACTGGAGTGAGTGGCTGCAGGCTTGCTTCTCCCCACAGCTGGAGCCGGTGGTGGGAGCCGTTGCCGGAACGGAAGGCGCCAACGACAAGCAGTCCGAGACCAGCCTCAAAGTCACCATACACTTCGACCAGTCCCAGGTTACTGGCTATGCCCACTATTAAATCCGTCCTGAATGTCTCTTTTGCTTTCTTTGCATTCTTCCCCTTGCTCCCTTCAGCTCTTGTGCTAAACTTTAAAGGGCTTTGTTGGTATGGCGTTTGTTTTGGTTTCTACGCAATTTGAAATGAAAGTTAAAATTGAAATGGTTCATAAAAAGAAATGTGGGTGAGATGGTGAACCTCATACTCCTGCACGCGCGCGCTCAGGCGGCGGTTGTACCCAACCGTAGGGTGGATAGGACCGTAGCGGTCAGACAAACTCCAGTGTGGTCAGGCAGGTTTCATCATATACAGACTGTTCCAGTAGACTGTTCCAGAAGGCTACACTAGAAAACTCTGACTCACCCAGACGTTCTGCCTTTTACTCGTAGGCTAAAACCTAATAGGGCCTGGTCATGTGACAGTCGGCTGTCGGTTTATAGGTCATGTGACTGAGCCTGACTCGCTGGCAGACTGACTAAATGAAATGGGTCACCACCATCAATCACTTTTCCATCCGCTGAGACACAGAAGCCCGTGACACACACGCCTGCCAAATGGGCATCTCCACTGATTAAAAACATGGAAAAAGAGGACACCCGAGGAGGCTGTATCACTCTGTCTCTGTCGCTCTCTCGCTCTCACAGGCCAAAACACACAAACACATACTGTAATCTTATGATCAACCTTTGCACAATACGCTCTTTCTGAAATAGGTTTGTGCACGTTGTTAGACACTGTGGCATGTCAACAGATCAGCTTAAATTGACCTCTCAGAAGACACACATGAAACCCATGCTAGCTGACTGCATGCTACAGTCATGTGAAAAAGTACATCCCCCTGGTAAGTGTTTTTTTTCACATGGATATATGAGCTAAATTCTAGTCGTGTTCATTGAGAAAAAGATTGACTATATGTAACGGTTCACACAGAATTTGTTTTACTTTGAAACCATTTATGAAATAAAATGTTAGTACATCACACATGAAATGGCAAAAAAAATATTATCAGCTGCACCAAATGATAAATCCTTAGTCATTTGGGAGGGTCTGGTCTCCCATAAACATTTCTTGTTTGGTTATAACCATATCGGTGTGTGGTAACACATCATGCCAATATAAAAATACATTTTGAAATGGAACGTTATGGAATGGCCAAGTCAAAATCCAGATCTCAACCTTTTGGAAGCACACTCCCAGACAATGTAAGAGACTGATAAGACCGTTAAAAGAAATGGCAACATGAAATTATTTCAGCCAAATGTGGCAACACTAGCTGTTGAAGCCAGCAATGTCCCTTTTCCACACTATAAAATGTTTGTTTGTGTTATGAATAAATGCATGCAAAGTATAATCCTTTAGTGTAATTTGTTACATTTGATTCCATTTATCTGTCAACAGTGTGGAAATGAAGATTACATATCCATATGTTCCAATATGTAAAAAAATATGTATTTCCAGGGCTTGTAATCACTTTCACATGACTAGATAAGCCCTAAAATCCAACCATCTATGTGTACCCTCCCAGGCGGACAGTGGCATTAAGGTTGTGTATAACTTAGGAATACAAAAGGGAAGTGAACTTTGATTGTCCAGATTATTGATGGCCCCATTGGCTGGTTGGCCATGTAACAAAAACGTATTTTACTACCTGTTAACATTATATTCTCTTAGATATAACATTACATTGTAAAATGGTTGTCATTCACTTGGTACAAGGTTCTGTCCTTTTATTTGAGACAATTACCACAGTAAATAATGTCTTAGCTGTAATGAAAGTGTGAAATCGCTTGAAGCATTAGCTTTTATTGTTACATTTGGAACTTGACCGATCTGGGCTGTGTCACCATGGTGATGTGTAGCACATGGTTGTCATGGCACTTCATGAGGGCAAACATTCTGTGCCCTGTGGACTAGGGTGTGTGCGTGGCTTACTGTTTGTGTGATATGAGGAGCTCCCTCTTTCCATCACTATGTTAGCAACCCTAATGTTCTGTCGTTCCTACCCAGGACACAGCCAGTCTGAAGGTATGCCCCAGCACTACTCCCAGTGAACTAATGGAACAGGCATTGAGAAAATGGCTGACCACACACGGCCCTGAAGAGGAGGGACGTCAGGCCCAGCAGTACATTCTGAGGGTCAGCGACAAGCTGGAGTTTCTCTGTGGAGACCACCCCCTTATCCAGTACAAGGTAACCCTTTAACTCAGAATGTCAAATCCATAACACGGGAGTGTGGAACACCAGACCTCGACTCTCGTCTGAAAATGTCCTTGACACCCCCCCCCCACCTTTCTGTAATGATTAACGTTGGAAATGGTAAATCTAACCTAGACCGTTACGGTTCCAGTCTGGCATTACAAGGTCAGAATTGGGTTGAGGAATGTCTTCTTGTGTTTATCTGTTAATCAGACTCAGTGGTGCAGAGACCATCACCTTATGGGCATCTTCATTACACTTCATCAAATACATGATGTGTGTGTGTGTGTTAGGTCTAACTATACTCATGAGGTCAAACTTACAATTAATTTTAGAATTAGAATTCGGGTTTCTTTAAGGTCCAGGCATTGTTAGTTAAGTTTAGGGTTAAGGTTAGACATTGCACCTAGGTAAAGTTTAGGCATAAATGTTACTTTATTGAGGTTAGGGTTAGAGTTAGTTTATGGTTAGGTTAAGATTAGGATTAAAGTTTGGTTTGGGGTAAAGATTGGGGCAAGGGAGCATGCAATTTCTATTTTCTGGTCCCCATGAGGTTCGCTGTACTGTGTGCGTGTGTGCATGTGTCACATTCAGTTTAGAATCAGTGGGGAAGATTAACTTCTATGGGTGATGTTGTCAGCTGGTTGGAAGATGACATGACAGCCTAGGTGGTTGAGCTCATTAGGTAAAGCATAGGTGTTCTTTACGATTCGTTTGGGTTGAGCATAAGCACTGATACCAACCGGTAAAAAAAAAAGATGTTGGTCAAAAAACGAGTTTGTCAAGCAATTGAATTGACGCATAAACCTTGGAGTCAGAGCCTGCTGCATGTCCACCATCCCCAACCACAATGCCCTGCCCAACCATCTGTGGATGTAACTCCAATAGGTCTCGCCGTTGTCCCTAGTTTTAGCTTATCACCAGCTGGAGTAACACTGGAGACACTACCCTCCTCTACAGCACAGTGACTCTGTACTGAAAATGTCCTTGTTTTTTAAACCCTCCTTAATGATTAATGTCATAATTGTTAACCTCTCCCGGGCCGTTACGGTTGATTCTAGAGTGGTGTTCCAAGGTTAGAGTAGGTTTGAGGAATGTCTGCTCATGTTCATGTAAATCAGTGATCCTGAAACTTTCACCAGACGACCGTCCTCAAAACGCCTGAATAACATGGCCTTCCTGAAATACACCACTGTTATTTATCGATGGGTCTCGGATTTAATGCCATCTACTTGGCCAAATGTTATCAAGTAAAGATTAGCTTGAAATTGGCAACAGAAAAGCATATCCATTATTTGTATCTTTGAGTCAGAAAAGTGTTTTTGGTTTTTAGTCTGTCATTGAACCTCTTAAGGTACACCCTTCAGGTGTGTGTTTTGTCATTGAACCTGTTTGTGAAACCAGTATGCGCTAACAAGATGCCATGCTGAAATGGGCCACATTTGATCTTGTTCTCTAAAAACGTTTAGAACCTTGAATTGTCTGGTCCACTTACATCATGTCTGTACATTTAGGTGTGTGTGTCTCTGTGTTGGTGCGTGTCTGCTTTTGTTTGCTGTATGTGTGAGAACAAAATATCCCCACAGGGACAGTAAAAGAATAAGAAATTGGCAACATTTTGCCAGTCCCAGTGGGGGGAAAGAGGTTATTTTTGGCTTTAAATATGGGTTAAAGTTTAGGGTAAAAGTACCAATTTAGGGTTTGGTTTGGCTTTAAAAAAATATAATTTTAATGGGAATTCTTTGTAGTTCTCACAAAGAAAGTTCAACTTTGTGTTTGACCCTCTCCATTCTTTCACCCTATCCTCAGAGACAGGTCTTGTGTGATGGGTGATGTGCGCGTGCGCGTGCGCGTGCGCGTGCGCGTGTGTGCGCCTGTCATTCAACAGTGTGCTAGTATTCACACTTTCTTTTCTGTCTGCAGCATATCAAGGCCTGTCTCCAGTCTAAAGAGTGTCCACACTTGACTCTGGTCCAGATCAGCTCTGTCAAAGACATGTTTGAAAAGGAGATTTCAGCCATCGGAGCTGTGGTCAACCGCAAAAGCTCCAACCCACCTTTACCCCTACCCCCCAAGAGGAGAGGTCCCTCGGTCAGTTACTGTCTCTGTCTGTCTTTGTGTGTGTGTGTGTCTGTCTGTCTTTGTGTGTGTGTGTGTGTGTGTGTGTGTGTGTGTGTGTGTGTGTGTGTGTGTGTGTGTGTGTACCGATCAGCCATAACATTATGACCACTTGCCTAATATTGTGTGGGTCCCCTTTCTGCAACCAAAACAGCCCTGACCTGTCAAAGCATGGACTCCCCCATGACCTCTGAAGGTGTGCTTTGGTATCTGGCACCAAGACATTAGCTGCAGATCCTTCAAGTCCTGTAAGTTGTGAGGTGAGGCCTCCATGGATCGGATGTGTGTATCCAGCACATCCCACAGATGCTCAATTTAATTGAGATCTGGGGAATTTGGAGGCCAAGTCATCACCTTGAACTTGTTGTTGTGTTCCTCATGCTTATGGGTCCATTGTATGTGGACTTGGATTGGCATGGACTGGTCTGTGGCTACGCAGCTCCATACGCATTCAACTGTCATGTGTTCTGACACCTTTCTATCAGTACCATCATGAACTTTTTCAGCAGTTTGAGCTACAGTAGCTTGTCTATTGGATCGGACCACACGGGCCAGCCTTCACTCCCCACGTGCATCAATGAGCCTTGGACGTCCTTGTCCCTGTCGCCTGTTCACCGCTGTTCCTTCCTTGGACCCCTTTTGATAGGTACTGTCCACTGCAGTCCGGGAAAACCCACAAGGGCTGCAGTTTTGGAGATGCTCTGACACAGTTTTCTAGCCATCACAATTTGGCCCTTGTCAAAGCTGCTCTGATCTTTTTCTTGCCCACTTTTCCTGCTTCTAACTCATCAACTTTGAGGACAGAATGTTCACTTGCTTCCTAATATGTCCCACCCACTGACCGGTGCCATGGTGTGTGTGTGTGTGTGTGTGTGTGTGTGTGTGTGGGTGTGTATAATTGTGTGTGGGTGTGTATAATTGTGTGTGGGTGTGTACAGTGGTCTGCAAAAGTTTGGGCAACCTTGTTAATGTCCATGATTTTCCTTCATAAATCGTTGGTCCTTAGGATGAAAAAAATCAGTTAAATATATCATATAGGAGACAAAGACAGTGATATTTGAGAAGTGAAACGAAGTTTATACCATTTACAGGAAGTGTGCAATAATTGTTCGAACAAAATTAGGCATGTGCATAAATTTGGGCACTGTTGTCATTTTACGGATTTCAAAATCTTTAGAACCAATTATTGGAACTCAAAATTGGTTTGGGAAGCTCAGTGACCCTTGACCTACATACACAGGTGAACCCAATTATGAGAGAGTATTTAAGGGGGGGCAATTGTAAGTTTCCCACCTCTGTGAATTTTCTCTGAAGAGTAGTGACATGGGAGTCTCAAAAGAACTGTCACATGAACTGAAAACAAGGATTGTTCACCATCATGAATTAGGAGAAGGATACCGAAAGCTGTCTAAGAGATATCAGTTGTCTGTTTCGACAGTTAGGAACATAGTCAGGAAATGGAAGAGCACAGACACAGTTCAAGTTAAGGCTCGAAGTGGCAGACCAAGGAAAATCATGGATAAACAGAAGCGAAGAATGGTTAGAACAGTCAAAGTCAATCCACAGGCCAGCACCAAAGACATACAACATGATCTTGCTGCAGATGGAGTCATTGTGCATCGTACAACTATTGCGCGCACATTACACAAGGAGATGCTGTACGCAAGAGTG
>JACXGJ010012925.1:0-17645 GCA_016801105.1 Esox niger
ATGATGAACAGGTTTCCTGGGACACCAAGGAGGAAAACTATGCCCATGATAATGGCTCCTATGGTTGTGGTGGTGGGGTTACTCACAGTATTGGGACCATTATCACTGCAGTTGGAGCTGTTACAGGAGGAGCTGCATGAATTCAAGATATAACTGTCATTGGCCATTGGGAAGATTTGTTTTATTCTAGGGGAGAAAGATGAACAGAGAGAAACAAGACTTTAGGTGATAGTCTAACTGTAGAGTGTTCCACAATATGTTTGAGGCAAACATGAAAAACAATGCCATTGACACAGGCAAGCAAATAGTCTCGTAAAGACTTGCTAACGGTAAGCTGGAACTGAGGTGGCAGGCTGAAACTTGCCAGATGTTAATACCTCCTCTATCTGAATACATTGGCCCCAATAATTTTATTTTAACATCCCATACTTGTTTTCCTTTGTTCTGAACATTTGGTTTTTCTCTTTCTGCCAAACAATGGAGAGAAAAGACACCAAATAATGGTTCACTTAAGAATAAATCTTGTCAAACCTAATATTAATTAAAATAGGTATGAACAGGATGACGTTTTACCCCTCAGCAGCGATTTAAAAAAACAGAACTAACTGCACGTTGGAACAAAACCAGCACAAGGAGAAGATGTGACAAAGGAATGGAATTGGAAATTGTTTGAGGAAAAAAATGAAATGCAAAGTTTAGGAAATTAATTCAAATAAAATATGAAATTAATGAGAGATACTGAGAGATTGGTGTTAAGAAACAAGAGAAAGAAAAACAATAAGCAAACTATTGGAATGTCAAGGATAGTTTCTGCATCCACTCACCTTGTTGTTCAGACCAGACTGGTTATTATGAAGACGATGATGAAGACCTGTGTCTGAGTAGGGCATGCAACCATGCGGTGGAATCAGTGTTCTGTTGGTCTGTACTGAGGGTTCCTTTATCTTTCTCTGGCCTCTGGTATCCCACTCTCCTTCTCCTAATGTTCTATGTTCTTTATAACTGCTTTCCTCTGCTCTGTCCACATTAATGTGACTTAGTTACTGCCTCACACGTTGCAACATGCTATGAATGATGAAAGGTGTGTTCCTCCCTGACTCTCCAACCTCTCTCTCTCTACTCTTGTTCATGACTGGGGCTAAAATGCGTCATTTGTCCTAAGCTGTCTACACTTTAATTTTGCCCACATATTTAGTCAGTTTTCTGTAGAAACAGGATGTGTAAATGTCCATCAGTTTTTTCCAGTTCAATATGTTTGTCTAAATCCATATGCAGGCCCAAAGAGCAGATGTCATTGTTATCAAATATTCATAACCATCTGTGCACTAGTTTATCTAGTCATAATGCAAACTCAGTGAATAGATACACATAGATTTTAATATGTAGACGCCACAAGCATTGATAGTGAAATGGATGGGAATCATATTTATTAGACCACAAAGTCATGTTTGACTTCCTTTCTCTTTATTTTACACAGCCACACCAGTTTGTTTTATTACAGGGTGAGAAGCTCAGTCATCCGTGAGGAACTCGGAGTAGAGCCGCTGCTCCTTTGCACTGAAAGGAGCCAGTTGAGGTGGTTCGGCATTTGGTAAGGATGCCCCCAGGACGTCTCCCTAGGGAGGTGTTCCAGGCAGGTCCAGCTGGGAGGAGACCTCGGGGTAGGCCCAGGACTAGGTGGAGATATTATATTTTGACACTGGCCTAGGAACGCCTTGGGATCCCCCAATCAGAGCTGGCAAATGTAGCTCGGGAAAGGGATGTTTGGGGTACCCTGCTGGAGCTGCTTCCCCCGTGACCCGTTTAGGGTACCCTGCTGGAACTGCTTCCCCCGTGACCCGATAAGGGATAAGCGGATGAAGATGAGTTGAGACTTATTAGGATTTATTAGGTATCACAATTGATTTTTATTAAAAAAATTACATTTTCTAACCCCTAACCTTAACCATAATTTAAACACTAAGATGCATTTTCAATAAAGGTGTGTAGATTCAGATTTTGTTTCACTTCAAGTTTGCGAAGCATGATTGCTAGTAATATGGTCATAATGTGAGAAATGTTTTGCCATTTGACAGCCTGAACAATAAAGGTGATTGCATTTGTGAGTGCAATTTAAAATTCCAAGTCTTTAACTATGAAAACAACAAAAGGTCCAACAAAATGAATGTGCATGGGTGAGACTGGAGTATGGAAGCAATCTTTATCCCAGCATTCCGAGTCACTGAAATATACAGGTGCATCTAAAAAAATTAATATCGTGGAAAAGTTGTTTGTAAAATAGTCATTCTTGGATAATATTAAGGTTAACTAGTAATTATGGAAACAACAAATGATGTGCTACAGTGAATACAATTGTTCTATCAGAGAGTTCTGCCGAATAGAACAGAATGATTATGAATAGCTGCCCGCTTGGTTCTTGTCCAGGATGTAGTGTTGGTATATACAGTAGGCACATTATTTAATGCGTCGTTATGGTAAAGCCACATTTACAAATTACGTTTCATGATTGCTTGAAACAATGTAATATTATTCATACGCATAGTGTGTTTTTAGTTATGCGGGACACGTCTTTGACAGGCGTGAACCGAGATTACGCGCATGCTCACTCAGAATAGTTCTCAAACGGTAAAATATGTACAAAAACATATTTAGTATAAGGGCAGGTATTCTCCGACAGAAATCACACACTTGCAGGCAATTTCATGTCATCAAGTCAAAAGGACGATTTCGCCAACTGCCCGCGTGCAAGCCAGCAAATCAAACTCGCTGACATAAAGTTGTTTTTGACAGAAAATGTAAACCTGTAAGTGTGTTAATTTTGTTTGGTTATATTATTGACAATTTCAACTACCTAAGCCATTGCTTTAATCAAGGTTTTGCATATAGATATTGAGAAAATATACAACTGTGACGACTACGCCATCTACTGCCCATCCTCCCCCTGCAGGAGGCGGGCTTCGGCATTCGACGTCACCGGCCTTCGGACCCAATTGCCCTGCTCATCAACTCATTGCTCCTGTTGTCTTGTCTAGCGTACCTGATCATCATTCAGTCATTCCCCTCAGTATATATGTTCCCTCTGCTCCCTTTGTCTTTGTGTGTTATTGTCTCACTATCATGAGCATTGTCAAGCTCACATTAAATATAACTGAAACAACGACTCCGCTATCCGCTCCTCCTTGCTCACCTCAAAGAGCTGACAGAATAACACACCCAAAACAAAAACGCTCAAGGATGGAGCACGGAGCCGAAAAAGAGACCGATGTTGCGGAGGTCCTACGGGATCATTCCACCACCCTGGCCAGCCTAGGCGCCACAATGACTCACCTCACCCAGGCAATTCAGCGCCTAGAGTTGGCCCAGCTTGCTCCCGCAGCACCGGTCGTATTACCGCCTCCCCAGCCTGCACCTCCCAGTCTCAGAGCGATGCACATCCCGCTCCCCCGGGATTACAACGGGACGACGGACCGCTGCCGGGGTTTCCTGCTTCAGGTGGACATCGCGCTCCAGGCGATTCATCCTGCGCTGACAGATGCCCAGAAGATCTCCTCACTCGTCTCCTGCCTGTCCGGAAAAGCCCTGGAATGTGCCACCGCCGTGTGGAATACCGAGGGGTCCATCCGGGGCAGCTAAGAGGAGTTCATCCGTCAATTCCGAGTCATCTTCGACCATCCGCACGAGGGGAGAGAGGCGGGCGAACGACTCTCCCATCTACGGCAGGGGACGAGATTGGCGCAGGAGTTCGCACTGGAGTTCCGAACCCTGGCAGCGGGTTCTGGGTAGAAGACCGGGCCCTTTTCAACCACTACCGCTGTAGCCTTGGAGAGGACGTCCGAAGGGAGCTAGCATGTCGAGACGTGAACCTCTCTTTAGAGCTGCTATTTGAAACATAGATCCGTCTCAATAATATGCCGACTGCCCGAGGACGTCCTAGCGGAGGCCTGGCTGTTCCACCCCACCACATCGACGCCGCCGTCCCCATGGATCTGGGAACGGCTGCACTCCCGGGCAGAGGGCGAGGAGGAGGCGACAGGCATGGCACTTCCGCATCACCCCAGGTAACACATGCACATTCACCGATTGCTTTTACGCTCACTCTCTGCACTGTCCCTGTTGAATTCCACGGTTTTCCATCACTTTCCCAGTGTAAGGCGCTAGTACATTCAGGCGCTACTGGGAATTTTATCGACAGGGCTTTCGCATTACGCGCACGTATTCCCCACCAGGTCCTCACCAGCCCCCTACCTGTGAGAGCGTTAGATAACCGGCATGTACTGTCCCACTTCTTATGTTCACCTGTCACCAACACCGCAAAACTATTTCGTTTAATGTTCTGGATTCCCCCACGTTCCCTGTAGTTCTAGGTTTCCCATGGCTGTCTCTCCTTGACCCTATCATTTCGTGGTCTAGTCAGGTCCTTTCGGGGTGGTCGCGGAAGTGCCAAGGTAGGTGTCTGGGTGTTTCCGTGGGTTCGACCACGGTGGAAAGTCCAGACAGTGCTCCCGCCGTGCCAATTCCTCCCAAATACAGGGACTTCTCCAAGGCAAAGGCCTCTGTGTTACCACCTCATAGGCCGGGGGATTGCGCGATAAACCTCTTAAGTGAAGCCGCACTCCCTAAGGGTCGCGTGTATCCCCTGTCCCGCACCGAGACTGCGGCGATGTCCGCGTATGTTGAGGAAGCGTTAGGACAGGGATACATTAGGCCTTCCAAGTCACCGGTCTCCTCGAGTTTCTTCTTTGCGAAAAAGAAGGACGGTGGTTTGCGCCCGTGCATCGTTTACAGGGCGCTAAATAAAATCACCATCCCGTTCCGATACCCTCTCCCCTTAATCTCTGCGGAGGTCGAGAGAATGCACGGGGCCCGCTTTTTCACAAAATTGGACCTCAGAAGTGCCTATAACCTGGTGCGTATCCGGAAAGGGGATGAATGGAAAACAGCCTTCAGTACTACCACTGGCCATTGCGAATATTTAGTGATGCCGTACGGTTTATTGAATGCTCCATCATTCTTTCAATCATTCATCAACGACGTTTTCAGGGACATGTTATGCAAAGGGGTAGTTGTGTTTATTGCTGACATTTTGATTTATACATCTACTCACGCTGAGCATGTCTCGTTGGTGCGTAAAGTGCTTGCTAGACTGTTGGAACATGAACTGTACGTGAAAGCCGAAAATAGTCTGTTTTTTCAGTCGTCCGCGTCCTTCCTGGGGTACCGTTTCTCGCACACAGGTTTGGCTATGGAGGAGAACCACATTGATGCCGTGCGTAATTGGCCGACCCCAACCACGGTAAAGGGCGTGCAATGATTTTTAGGCTTTTCTAATTATTACAGGAGGTTTATCCGGGGCTTTAGTCAGGTCGTGGCTCCGATCACCTCCCTCCTGAGGGGTGGGGCGACACGGTTACGGTGGACCACGGATGCAGAGCGGGCGTTTGTGGAACTGAAACACCGTTTCACCACTGCTCCGGTCCTGGCTCATCCCGACCCGTCGCTCCAGTTCGTTGTGGAGGTGGACGCGTCCGAATGTGGTCTTGGGGCCGTCCTCTCCCAACGAACGGGGAGTCGGAACACGCTCCGTCCCTGTGCTTTCTTTTCACAGAAACTCAGTGCAGCGGAGCGTAATTATGATGTTGGTGATCGTGAGCTATTGGCAGTGGTTAGAGCTCTGTCGGTGTGGCGGCACTGGTTAGAGGGGGCCAAGCACCCTTTCCTCATCTGGACTGACCACCGCAACCTGGAGTACATGCGGGCAGCGAGGAGGCTGACCCCTCGCCAGGCCAGGTGGGCTATGTTCTTCTCCCGGTTTATGTTCACTCTCACTTACAGGCGGGGAAGTAAGAACGTCAGGGCCGACACGCTGTCTCGTCAGCATGACACGGAGGAGAGGCCGGTGGATGACGCTCCCGTACTACCGGCATCATGTATCGTGGCGCCGGTGGTGTGGGAATTGGACGCGGACATTGTTTGTGCACAGCGTGACAAGCCCTCTCCGCCCTCATGCCCTGAGGGCCGCACGTATGTGCCGACGTCTGTCCGTGACCGGCTCATCTACTGGGCTCCCACCTCTCCCTCCTCCGGTCATCCTGGTATCGGGCAGACCCTGCGGGCCCTGGCCGTTAAGTACTGGTGGCCCACCTTGGCTAAGGAGGTGAGGGTGTACGTCTCTTCCTGCTTGGTGTGCGCCCAGAGTAAGGCACCTCGACACCTGCCGATGGGTAAGTTGCACCCCTTACCCATTCCACAACGGCCATGGACCCACCTGTCTGTGGATTTTCTAACAGATCTCCCCCTTTCCCAGGGCCATACCACCATCCTGGCCGTTGTAGACCGGTTTTCTAAGTCCTGTCGTCTCTTACCTCTGCCCGGTCTCCCCACGGCCCTGCAGACCGCAGAGGCTCTCTTTACTCACGTCTTCTGGCACTATGGGGTGCCCGAGGACATTGTGTCGGACCAGGGGCCCCCAGTTTACGTCCAGGGTGTGGAAAGCCTTTATGCAGCACCTGGGGGTCTCGGTCAGCCTGACCTCGGGCTACCACCCCCAGTCCAACGGGCAGGTGGAGCGTGTAAATCAGGACGTGGGCAGGCTCCTTCGGTCCTACTGGTAGGACCAGCCGGGGGAGTGGGCGGAGTTCCTGCCTTGGGTTGAGTACGCCCTGAACTCCCGGCACCACTCCTCCACGGGGATTTCCCCTTTTCAGTGCGTCCTGGGGTATCAGCCGGTCCTGGCCCCCTGGACCCCGAGTCAGACCGGTACCCCTGCGGTGGACGATTGGTTCCGGTGGGCAGCGGGCACACGGGAGGCTGTACAGGCTCGCCTCAGGCTCGCTGTCCGTCGCCAAAAGACCTTTGCAGATCGCCACCGCGGGGAGGCCCCGGTCTATCGCCCGGGCGACCGCGTCTGGCTCTCCACCAGGGACCTGCCCCTCCGCCTGCCCTGCCGGAAGCTGAGCCCGCGGTTTGTGGGGCCCTTTAAAGTCCTAAGGAGAGTAAACGAGTTAACATATCGGTTGCGTCTCCCTCCTGACTACCGTATTAACCCCTCATTCCATGTGTCTCTCCTCAGGCCGATGGTGGCTGGTCCCCTCCAGGGGTGTGAGGTGCGGGAGGTCCCTCCCCCTCCTCTTGACATCGAGGGGGCCCCGGTGTACTCCATTTGCGCCGTCATTGACTCGAGACGCCGGGTTGGGGCGAGCGGAGCTGGATCCCGAGGCGGGATGTGCTGGCTCCCGCCCTTCTACGCGACTTCCATCGCCGTCGTCCAGATCGTCCTGCTCCGCGCCCTCCGGGTCGACCCCGGGGTCGGTGTCGTCGCATGGCTGGAGCCGCGCGTCGGGGGGGGGGTACTGTGACGACTACGCCATCTACTGCCTATCCTCCCCCTGCAGGAGGCGGGCTTCGGCATTCGACGTCACCAGCCTTCTGACAACATTGCCCTGCTCATCAACTCATTGCACCTGTTGTCTCGTCTAGCGCACCTGATCATCATTCAGTCATTCCCCTCATATGTTATCTCTGCTCCCTTTGTCTTTGTGTGTTATTGTCTCACTATCATGAGTATTGTCAAGCTCACATTAAATATAACTAAAACAACGACTCCGCTATCCGCTCATCCTTGCTCACCTCAAAGAGCTGACAACAACTTAAGTCTGATCGCAAGCGGAAATATTAACCCTCCTTTTTTACATTCCACCGTGGTTGTATGGATAGAGTATTATTTTTAATTGGCGTGGGTATTCAAATGTGAACATTACCTTAACAAAACTGGGACCACAAAACTGATGTCCACTTAGCAGAAAACATTAATATATCATACGTATATGGCAAATTGACTAGCTAACTTGCAAATTTTGTAAGCAAAATGTAACCACGTTGCTTTGTTACGTGATGTAAAAAATACATTGTGACAGGCCTATTACGAACCTCATAACACCGACTTTCCAGTAAAATATATACTGTCTTGTATAGATTTTAGACTGAAAGGTACAGCGTACAATCCAAAACGTTCAAAACAAATGGGTCTTAAGTGCTTTCGTGAACACTAGAAACTTGGCAAAAACGGGCTCCTGAGAAAATGTGTTTTCAACAGTAACAAATCCAGTCTGCTGTCAGGGGCATTCAGGTGGCATACTCGAAATTTTTAAATATATATTTGACAGCAGATTTCGTATTACATTATGTCGTAAGTTCAAATGCAACCAGATGTGATTTTTTTGATCGTTTGTGAAAATTCATAAGATGGGACTATCATACCTTTCAATCTTTTTTTCCAATTTTACAAGCCTTGTAAAAAAAGCTTTCAATAACCTTTGTATCGTGTGACATTTTTGCAGATTTGTAACATACAGGTGCTGGTCATATAATTAGAATATCATCAAAGAGGTGATTTATTTCAGTAATTCAATTCAAAAAGTGATACTTGTATTATGTACACATTCATCCCACACAGACTGATATATATCAAGTGTTCATTCCTTTTAATTTTGATGATTATAACTGACAAATAATGAAAACCCCCAAATCAGTATCTCAGAAAATTAGAATATTGTGAAAAGGTTCAATATTGAAGACACCTGGTGCCACACTCGAATCAGCTAATTAACTCAAAACACCTGCAAAGGCCTTTAAATGGTCTCTCAGTCTAGTTCTGTAGGCCACACAATCATGGGGACGACTGCTGACCTGACAGCTGTCCAAAAGACGACCATTGACTCCTTGCACAAGGAGGGCAAGACACAAAAGGTCCTTGCTAAAGAAGCCGGCTGTTCACAGAGCTCTGTGTCCAAGCACATTAATAGAGAGGCGATAGGAAGGAAAAGACGTGGTAGAAAAAAGTGTACAAGCAATAGGGATAACCGCACCCTCGAGAGGATTGTGAAACAAAACCCATTCAAAAATGTGGGGGAGATTCACAAAGAGTGGACTGCAGCTGAAGTCAGTGCTTCAAGAACCACCACGCACAGACGTATGCAAGACAGGTTTCAGCTTTCGCATTCCTTGTGTCAAGCCACTCTTGGACAAGACACAGCGTCAGAAGGCCACTATCAGAGTAACCTGGGCTCTCATAACAACTGAGCAGTGCCACAGACTGATCGAATCCATGCCACGCCACATTGCTGCAGTAATTCAGGCAAAAGGGACCCCAACTAAGTATTGAGTGCTGTACATGCTCATACTTTTCATGTTCACACTTTTCTGTTGGCCAACATTTCTAAAAGTCCTTTTTTTGTATTGGTCTTAAGAAATATTCTAATTTTCTGAGATACTAATTTTGGGGTTTTCATTTGTTGTCAGTTATAAAAATTAAAAGGAACGATCAATTGAAATATATCAGTCTGTGTGGAATGACTGTATGCATTATGCAAGTTTCACTTTTTTAATGGAATTACTGAAATAAATCAACCTTTTGATGATATTCTAATTATATGACCAGCACCTGTATACGTAGGGCCTTTGTTTTTACTGAGACCACGATGGAGAATCGTATGCAGCGTTCATGTGCTAAAATATGACCAATGTACGGAGCCCAGGAGGTGACATTCAATTAGATTTATTTTTTATAAAACGTGCTCTCGTTCTTTAGGTATTTCGGACACAGAGGGCAAGAAAGAACTAGGACACCACACAAAGACCCAATGTAAAAATGTGTTATCTATTTAAATTATATTTACATCTAATGTTATCCATAAGAACAATAATTCAGAAACAAGTTTATATATAAAAACGAGAGCACGTTTAATAAAAACGTTTATATCTTTTATTTATGTCACCTCCAGGGCTCGGTACCCTCCACTGGGCTCAGTAGAAATTTCAATTGAATCCATTTGAAATCGGAATAACAAAACGATATCTCGGAAATGGTGTTGTTAATCAAATATGTTTGTACCTTTTCCAGTAAGAAGATGAATCAATTCCGTTTTTGACAATTACAACAGTTCGATCAGCCTACATTGCTAATCGTAATTGTCAGTGTTAAACATGTTAAATATTGTTGGAGATTTCGTGCAAATCGAAAGTTGGAAGTGGTAGGCTATATCAGACATGCATGAGTAAGTGTGAACAGTTACTTATTTGATTTAGATGCGTTTACTAATGACGTTATGCAATAGAAGCAATAAAAAATCAATTTCAAAAAGGGTTTTGTCATTTTTTGTCTGGAATAAAAAAATGTTTATTTGCTTTAAATCGATTTATTACATCACTACCTTGATGTGCTGGGAATTTTGGGGAACTTGCTCTACGATCTAATTATTTACCAGAAACACTTTTAAACCTAACTGGAATACATATTTGTATGCAGGCATAATTAAATTATGAATATGATAGTTCATTAGCAATACATTTTTTGCCTTGTAAATTTGCTAAATATTAATGATATAAATAAATGTTAGACTGCGAAACATCCGTTTCTTCTGTTCAGAAGAGTGACCTATACCTTAGATTAGATAGATTTAACATGAAAACATGAAAGATTACAAGCAAGCAATATAACTATGTATATGAGGTGCTTCAATATATATTGTGATACGAAGTATTGATCATTCACTACATTTTTCAAACATCGACTCCACTTAGCACACATGCGGGTTTCTCACAACACGTGGTTTGCTTAAGCAGATAAATTCCCCCCGGCGTTCGCAATCGGGTTTTTTTCTCCAGTAACTGCGGTTAGGAGGGTGCTGTAAGCTGATGCAGGTTGGTCTTAGGGGCCATTACATTTGGTTGCGTTTTTGTGTATATAAAATTTTATAAATCGTTTTTCTTCTGTACTGTTAATTGCTTTAAATTATGCGTTTTTAATCTAGACTTAGTCATTAGCCTATACAATTAGTTCCCATATTGCGCTAGTTTGCTAAATTGTATTACCATTAGCCTGATCGCTTGCCGGATTTAGGTTGCCGTTTTATTTCTACCAGTATCTTATTCCATCCAAGAAACCTTAGCGACGGTAGACTTTCAACGTTTGTTCCTGTTTTCGTTATTACGATTTGGCCTATTAAATAGGCTATTTTCAATACCTGGCTGAGTGTAAGCAAGTCGTTAAATGCATCCGCCAACAGTGTTTGGCCTCCTGTTGAAATCTAACTGAACAACGAAGACCGTATGCAAGAGGTTGTTTTTTTAAGTAGACCGATCTAGGTACTTTGCTTCCTCTGTTACACGTTCTGGATTAATTGCTTTGATAGACCGGTGACCCATACCCATCTAATCCTGGTTCATAGTCATTACCCAAAATGATGATTTGTTTGTGAGTCCGTGTTTCAGCTGAATCTCGTGATTATGCTTTCACACACTGACTGGGTTGACTGTGGTAGTTGGTCTTCCGGTTCATTTAACTACTTAGTGTGGAAACACTTGCAGTGTTTTTGACTAGCAACTGAAATTCTCTCGTTGCTTTACTTTAACAGGGAGTCGTTTGTCCTGGAAAAACAGCTAACATTAATTTTTTTGGGACCTCACTCTACATTAGCAGCCTTACCGTGATGTTTTTTTGCATTATCCGTGTTTGACCTGTGTTCTAGTGATTATGCACTTGCACTGAGGAGGTTCAGATTATTGAAGAGTTAGTTGGTTGGTTCTGTCTTGTGATGGGAGCATATTCTGTATTTGCCCCTGGTTGTCTAGGATGCTGTCTGTTACTACGGCAGGTGTTGGTCTGGGAAGATTGTACAAACGGGGCAGTTTTTCTGTCCTAGGCATTAACATTAATTCAGTCCTATATCGGAAGACTGGACAAAAGACTAGGACTACAATGTTGTCTTAGTGTTCAGTTATCCAGAGGATCATTTTAATAATACAAAAGCATTTTATAATGTGTGTGTATATATAACCATCTATTGTTAGTTGCTTTAACAAGAGGCTTCATGGTAAGACTAAAAATGCAACATTTCATGTGCTCCATCCTGTCCCTTCAATTGGGGTAAATGGTGTAATTTTCATTATTCTCCCTCAGGTACTTCAGAAAGGTTGTGTGATACATAAACCTGTCCCAAATGTTAAATCTGTTGGATGGCTAATAGGTAGTGCAATTTAACATTGGGAAATTGCATGATGGGTAACCTATGTTCATATTAATCTGCCTGAGGTTTATAGGGATGAAGCCAGTCTGATCTAGAGGAACTAGTAAGTCTTTGCTATTATCTTTTTTACATTGGTATTGAGAAATCATTTCACATAACCCCATCTCTCGAGTGATTAATAAACACCTCATCCATGACCGGGGGCAGTGGTCCTAATTTAATTGAACAAATATTTTGTGTGTTAGGTGGAACTAGAGGTCTCTGTGCTTAGGAATCTTGGTCTTTGTTTAGGGAGGGAAGATGGCACTCAAAGGTTCTACATGTTTCCATGTCGAAGTTCTGCTTTAGAGGTATACTTTTTTTAGAAACTGACTAAGCCAGTACACACCAATGGTAGCTTCTGAAATGGGTAATACTTCACTTTCCTTCAAACCAGAAGTGGAGTAATGGCATATGTTTTGTTCCCTTGAATGAATTTAGTCCTGCTGGATGTTTTGCTTGAAAAAAATGTCTGATGGGTTGTGTATTTGTGTGGTGAAATGTTCTAGTTTTACTGTGTATGTTCATGTATATAGATAGTAATATACAGATTGTCTGTATACATTAAGGTACATAAATATGTGTAACTTCTGTGAAAATCATTTCATACCATAGAAAAATTAAACTGAAAAAGGAGAGATGGACCATCTTTGTTTTGATTAAATTGATTCCTATCAAAGAATGCTGCACAGAAAAAGCTTGTCTTTGTTTTACAGGAACAATTGTCTGTATGTGGTCCTGTATACAAGACTTATAACACTGACACAAGGGACACTAAATATTGTAGGGATTGTTTCAGAAGGTCCTGTAAGGACTATTAGAGAAGCAGCTTTACATGGCAATAAAATAGGCTTCTAAGCAGCCTGTGTGTGGAAGTGAACTGTCATTACGACTCAATAGCACAGTATGTGCAGTACAATCCTTAACTCTGTGTCTATGTTCCATTTTTCACAGCATTTCCTGCTGTGCTGCTAAGTGACACCGTTTCTTTAACTTCTGCTCCCTCAATATCCCTGTTATTCAGCCGACCCTTCCTTAACGCATAGTCCAGCGATATCCCCTCAAAGAGCCTAGCCATGAAGGCCATTCCGTCCCCTCTGATGTAAGACTTTCCGGCAAAGGTGTAGAGAACAGGGTTGGCACAGCTGCTGATGAAGGCCAGAGAAGAGGTTACAGGCCGACTGGGTTTCCATATGTTATTTAGTCTGCAGAGGAAGAGTTAATGTTGTTGTTACAGTCTTGTTACTGTCATTGTATGAGCAGTGGTTACAATTATATAAAACTTCAGCTAGATAAAGGGGAAATAATATTGTGTCATGCCTCTCTTTCGTGTTGGAGTCTTTAAGCAGCGTAGCCAACACCTAGGAGAGAACCACAGAGAAAAACTATTTTAACATAATCCAATAAATGTATGTAACTTCATAATCTGAGTGAAATTATATTAACAATGAGACCACGCACCTGTATTATGTTGATCATGTGATACGGTAACCAGAAGATGCCAAATGTTACAATGATAGCCAAAATGAGTTTTTCACTGCGGACATTGCGACGGAACTTGGTCTGTCTGATGCGTCTCACGATGCAGATATAGCTGCTCACAATCAGTCCGTAAGGAACCAGGAATCCCACTACTGTCTCAAAAGTGTACTGGAACACCACCTAAACATGAGAAATTAGGTAACAGGTCACTTCACACGGTCATGACCGACTTGTAGAAAACAGGCTTATTAGGAACATTAATTAGGAACATTAAAGGTCTCAACCAAACATTTACAATTGTTTATATAGGATGTATGAACATGACCTCTTCCCCAGGTTTTGTTAACTAAGGACTAACAAAGCTACAGGGCCTGATATATTGGACCCTTGCCTGTTGGTTATTAAGACAGCCTCAGCACCATTCATCTCTGGTGTTCTTTCACATTTTTAAATCCTACCTAAGATTTGGAATTTTGCCCATGCTTCCGCAAAATAAAAGTGATGCTAGTATCCCTGAGAACTATCAACCTCTCTAAACTGACGTATCTTTCTAAAATATTTGAATGTTTAGTTAATATTCAAGTTCGATTTTTTTTAACTGAAAATAATACGTTAAACTAATTTAAATCTGGTTTTAGACCAGGACACCATCCTATTACATCAACCACCCTGGAGGTGAGGGATACAGCCAAAGCCTTGGATGAAAATCAAAGATGTATTGATGTGTCCAAGGCCTTATGGTGTTTATCATCCTATTTTTCTGGAAATACTGTCTTCCTTGAGAATTAAAATGGGTCCTTTACAGTTTATCATTTATATAAATTATATTTTTGATTCTTTGAGAAACTGTCAATTTAACAGTGGTCTAAGGAAGAACAAACCACCAACTGGCGACAGGGGGTTGGGTGTCCAAGGCTCATCAATGCGCAAGGGCAACTAAGGCTATCCCGTCTGGTCCAAACCGACAGAAGGTCTACTGTGGTACAAGTCACAGGAATGTGTCACAACACACAGTCCATCACACCCTGGTGCGTATGAGGCTGTGTAGCTGCGGACAGGTTAGAGTATCCATGATGACCCCTGTGTCCACCATCCAACCTGCATGAAATGGTCAAGCGACCGTTGTAACTGGACCTTGAAGCAGTGGAAGAAG
This sequence comes from Esox niger, assembly GCA_016801105.1. NCBI lineage: Eukaryota > Metazoa > Chordata > Actinopteri > Esociformes > Esocidae > Esox > Esox niger. The sequence goes on from JACXGJ010012925.1 coordinate 14,698, forward strand.
GTTGTCTGGTGAATGGCACCATTTACCTGGGAGTTGATGACTCTGGGAAGATTAAAAGCCAGTGGAAGGAGTGTGATTCTCTGGGCAATGTTCTCTTAGGAAACTCTGGGTCTGGGCATTCAGGTGAACGTCAATTTGACACGTGCCACCTACTAAACATTGTTGCAGATCAGCTACACACCTTCATAACAACGGTATTCCCTGATGGCAGTGTCCTCCTCTTTCAGCAGGATAACGCGTTCTGCCACACTACAAACATTGTTTGTAGAACATGCTGAAGAGTTCAAGGTGTTGCCCTGGCCTCCAAATTCCACAGATCTCAATCCAGTTTAACATCTGTGGGCTGTGCTGCACCAACAAGTCCAATCCCCGGCGGCTCCACCTCGCAACTTACAGGTGCTGGTCACATAAATAGAATATCACCAAAAAGTTGATTTATTTCAGTAATTCCATTCAAAAAGTGATACTTGTATAATGTAGACAGTAATTCCACACAGAGTGATATATTTCAAGTGTTCATTCCTTTTAATTTTAATGATTATTACTGACAAATAATGAAATCCCCAAAATCAGTATCTCAGAAAATTAGAATATTGTGAAAAGGTTCAATATTGATGACACCTGGTGCCACAATCTAATCATCTAATTAACTCAAAACACCTGTAAAGGCCTTTAAATGGTCTCTCAGTCTAGTTCTGTAGACTACACAATCATGGGGAAGACTGCTGACCTGAAGGAGGGCACAAGGAGGGCAAGACACAAAAGGTCCTTGCTAAAGAGGCTGGATCTTCACAGAGCTCTGTGTCCAAGCACATTAATAGAGAGGCGATGGGAAGGAAAAGATGTGGTAGAAAAAAGTGTACAAGCAATAGGGATAACCGCACCCTGGAGAGGATTGAGAAACAAAACCCATTCAAAAATGTGGGGGAGATTCACAAAGAGTGGACTGCAGCTGGAGTCAGTGCTTCAAGAACCACCATGCACAGACGTATGCTAGACATGGGTTTCGGCTGTCGTATTCCTTGTGTCAAGCCACTCTTGAACAAGACACAGCGTCAGAAGCGTCTCGCCTGAGCTAAAGACAAAAAGGACTGGACTGCTGCTGAGTGGTCCAAATTGATGTTCTCTGATGAAAGTACATTTAGCATTTCTTTTGGAAATCAAAGTCGCAGAGTCTGGAGGAAGAGAGGAGAGGCACAGAATCCACGTTGCTTGAAGTCCGGTGTAAAGTTTCCACAGTCAGGGATGGTTTGGGGTGCCATGTCATCTGCTGGTGTTGGTCCACTGTGTTTTCTGAGGTCCAAGGTCAACGCAGCCGTCTACCAGAAGTTTTAGAGCACTTCATGCTTCCTGCTGCTCACCAACTTTATGGAGATGCAGAATTCATTTTCCAGGACTTGGCACCTGCACACAGTGCCAAAGCTACCAGTAGCTGGTTTGAGAACCATGGTATCCCTGTTCTTAATAGGCCAGCAAACTCGCCTGACATTAACCCTACAGAAAATCTATGGGTTATTGTGAAGAGGAAGATGTGATACGCCAGAGCCAACAATGCAGAAGAGCTGAAGGCCAGAGCAACCTGGGCTCTCATAACACCTGAGCAGTGCCACAGACTGATCGACTCCATGCCACATTGCTGCAGTAATTCCGGCAAAAGGGCCCCCAACTAATTATTGAGTGCTATACATACTATTCATGTTCATACATTTCAGATGGCCAACATTTCTAAAAATCCTTTTTTAAGTAATATTCAAATTTTCTGAGTTACTGATTTTGCGGTTTTCATTAGTTGTCAGTTATAAGCATCAAAATTAAAAGGAATGAACACTTGAAATATATCGGTCTGTGTGGAATGAATGTATGCATTATGCAAGTTTCCCTTTTTGAATGGAATTACTGAAATAAATCAACTTTTTGATGATATTCTAATTGAATGACCAGCATCTGTATAGGACTTGAATGATCTGCTGTCTTGGTATCACAGGACACCATCAGGAGGCTTGTAGAGTCCATGCCACTGTGATGTTTTCGCGGCATGCAGTGGACCAACAGCATATTAGGCAGGTGGTCATAACTCTTTGGCTCATATGTGTACATACATGTTTCATCTTAGTCTATCATGCAACACTACGTTTTATTAGCAGTGAAGTGTGCTAACACCAGTGTATTTTTAATAGACTATTGTTGGTTGGGACCCCTGTATTTCAGAAGGCTAAGACATTTGTCAATATTTGCATATGAGGGCCAATCCTGCAAAACATTATATCCTATCTTTAATAATGAATTGGAGAAATAGCACCTGTCAAACACTCACAGAACTGGCTTGTACTACAGACTCAAAGGACTGGCTAGTACTAAGGACTCCTTCCAAAAGTGGCGAAACCTTGTTTACCTAAAATGCCCTGCAAAAATTGGATTTACTGCATATTTTAACAGCATTTATTCAGTATATTTGAACAGAGACAAACGCAGACACAGATAGCACCGAACTCTACACTGTTACTTTATCTCTTGCACTTACTTCTTGAGTTGTATTGTGATGTGAGGAACAAACCAAGCGTTTCTGGGCTGTGTCTCTGTGATCGTTCTCCTCCACTGTTCTGTACAACAGAGCCGGGATAGAAATCAGGAACACCAAGATCCAGAGCACAGCTATGGCTCGAATTATTATCTTCCTGCTGGCCTGGGTTGTCACTCGCTGGGGCCAAATCACCGCCACCAGCCTGTGCAAGCTCATCAGAGTGATGAGGAAAATGGAGGCATACATGTTTGTGTTGCACAGATAGAACAGGGCTTTGCACATGAAGAAACCAAAGTCCCAGTTCCGCCTTGCCAGGTACACAATGAAGAAGATCGTGAGGCACATGAGGGCGCCGTCGGCGAAAGCCAGGTTTAGGATGAGCATGGTGGTGACGGAGCGTCTGCGAGCGCGGAACATGATGCTCCAG
>JACXGJ010012926.1:0-17115 GCA_016801105.1 Esox niger
CCCCCCAACCCAGTTCCCCTGGTCCTCTTCTCCTCTGCCACCCCCCAACCCAGTTCCCCTGGTCCTCTTCTCTAGTCCTCTATAACCCCCTCTCTTTTCATGTATTTTGGGTCCTTCTAGCCTATTGCAGTCATCTGGTTCCACTGGGCCTGGTCACACAAGCACCCACACAAGCATCGTTCCACATGGAGTCAGTAACGGACCTGCCACTGGTTCCTTTATGTTATCACAGTCAAATACACAGCCCCAGTTAATCAAGCCCATTTACTGGCCTTGATCCTTGTCCAACTCTCTCTTTGTCACTCTCTCTCTCTCTCTCTTTCTCCACTGAGCAGTGCCTCTCTCACTGTTTAGAAAGAAACCCAGTCATCACTCCAACAGAGGTTTTCCCCTCTGTTCCTTCATCAGGGTTTAATTGTTATGTGTGTTTATACATGAGCTGCTGAGAGTTTGGGTGTGGTGTTTAATGGCCAATTTAATCACGGCGGGCTGATGGCCATTCCCTAGGCGTTCCCATTCGCTCACATCTCTTCCTTCGTGCACTACACCAGAACTACTGGTTGGTTGTCTTGAACAGATGTCCCCATGGGGATTGTATTAGCCTGCACACTGAACGACAACCTGTTCTTGACAAAGTGGCCTACTGTGGCCCGGATCCTATGGCCTGCAGTGAATAGTGGCACGCTACCTAGTTGACAGGGTGCCGTTTGGGACAGGTTGTTCCGGTTGGCTTCTGGTCACGCCAGAGTCACACTGTGTGTTTCACGGCTGCTCCAGCTGCAGGTGTGTTTATCATGAACCAGAAGGGTGCGGTTGTCTGGAAGAGCCAGCCAGGTGGTCGGGCTGGAGACCTCAGCCATGTCACGACCGCCCGCTCAGTTGACACGACACGGCAGCACAGATCGCTGGTTAGTAGGCTCCACTGTCTGCACTGCTCACTGACCCTGATTTCACCTCTGACCTACTGCTATTCGGGCTTTGGTCAACAGTGGGCACTGTTGCCCTGTCCGGGTTGTCTCTCGACACGGCTGGTCACTCGTTGTGTGCTGTCATGGTAGGGGAAGCTTGGGTAAACAACACCTTCTCTTCACCGAGACAATAGCCTTGACCTTACCTCAAGGCCTTATTTGAAAGACTTTGTGGCGTTTGTGGAAGAAATCCCAGTCTTGTCAATCTGCCGATATAAAACATGTTCATATGTTGCCATATTATCTGTTTGACTGCATTTCAGATACTTTTGAATGATTTGGACATAATGTGCTAATATCAATTTCAGGACATGGATAAGGAATGTGTCACAGAAGCTAAAACATTAGCGTTTCTGTAGACTATCCCACTGACAAACACCTTGCACAATGGTATTAAGACAATAGGATGTCTATTCCTTGATCCTGGTCATGGATAACTGTCAGCAGAACCCCTGTATATCTCTGTCTAGTAGTGTTGACCTAAGCCTCTACAGTTGCATTAAAGCACTCCAAATGGCCAGCTCCTGATTGAGAAGAAACAAATATTTATGTCTGCAATGAGTCCTAAGTAAACATTCGCAGGGCCTTTCTGATTGGACATGTCATCTGTTGTCTCATAGTAACTGTTAAAACTGCATTTCCTGCTCCATCTGGCTCCAGTGAGACACACTAGCCAATAAGATCCTTGACTCCGCCCTTGTCAGCTGTCCCTGAGGCTTGTGAGTAATTACAGTGTTTATGTCCATGGAGGAGACAGGCAGGCGTGCTGGAGGCGGTCACCTGGGCAGCTAAACAGGTATTTGGACTGCAATGTGTCATTTTCCTTTTTAAACGTGGGACAACCTAAATATTTGCATTTCATCACTGACTTCTATCCCCCCCACTACACAGGTTCTTAAAAGCCCAGAGGTCCTCTTGTGCCTCCGGCTAGCTTAGATGGGAAACCTTGCCCACAGTTATAGCATGTCTTGATTTCATCTTTGAGGGGAACACTGCACACTATTATAACATGGGATGATTTCATCTTAGAGGGGAACACTGCACACCATTATAACATGGGATGATTTCCTTTTAGAGGGGAAAACTGTACACCATTGTAACATGGGATGATTTCATCTTAGAGGGGAACACTGCACACCATTATAACATGGGATGATTTCATCTTAGAGGGGAACACTGCACACCATTATAACATGGGATGATTTCATCTTAGAGGGGAAAACTGCACACCATTGTAACATGGGATGATTTCATCTTAGAGGGAACACTGCACACCATTATAACATGGGATGATTTCATTTTAGAGGGGAACACTGCACACCATTATAACATGGGATGATTTCATCTTAGAGGGGAACACTGCACACCATTATAACATGGGATGATTTCATCTTAGAGGGAACACTGCACACCATTATAACATGGGATGATTTCATCTTAGAGGGGAACACTGCACACCATTATAACATGGGATGATTTCATCTTAGAGGGGAACACTGCACACCATTATAACATGGGATGATTTCATCTTAGAGAGGAACACTGCACACAATTATAACATGGGATGATTTCATCTTTGAGCTTTGAATGGACATCGTCACCCGCCCCACACAATGGTTTCTCTTTTTTTGCATTTATTCCAATGAGCTCGTCATCCAATGTCAAACGTGAGAAGAAGTCAAAGACATCTTTTTCTACATGCCCCCAGGGAGGAGCAAGAGCGATGTGTTGTTGTCTTCAGACAGGAAGTCGTCCGTTAACCTATTGAGCAGAAGGATGTGCTCCACTGGTCCACTTCTTTTGAATGAGTCCCAAGTGATGCACACAAGGAATAGGGTGCAACTTTGGCCATTTCTTCTCATTAGTTCCACGGAAGGCATGATCGAGGCAGGACCATATTTTGCACACTTCTGGGACATGAAACAATCGAGCTGAATTATAAAACAATTCAGTTTTTTGGGGAATGCCCTGAACAGATTTCATGGTACGTGTCATTTTTGCTGTTGCGGGAATCAGTCTGTTGACAGATGCACCTACAGTAGCAGAACGGGTATTGTAGCCTCTTTCAACAGACTGTGGAATGCGATGACTAATGAAGACCACTGTTCAGATCAGCAGATCAACATCTGTAGCCCCTGGGAGCTTCGGGCGGTCCGGCGGTGTAAGCTGTGGCTCTGCTGCACAGTCACTGCTCGGTTCCAATCTGGCCCACTGGGCTTTCAGCAAGAAATTCTACCTTTCCCCCCGAAAGATGTGGGGGAAAATATAGATCTTTCTAATTTGGAGTCACTGATCATTTGTACAAATGGCATATATGCAGGTTCTGGCTTCTTTACATTTCCAAAAGGGATCTTTTTGCACATTTCATCATTTCTATTATCCTCTAAGACTTATCTCTTATAGTGCAAAGAAGCATCTGATGCAATTGAGTGTGGCCTTAGTTTAGTCTTTTTCTGTGTCTTGTGATTTTCAGCTGAGCGTGTGTGTACCTCTGTGTAAGACTGTTATAAAGTGTATATTGTGTGTGTGTGTGTGTGTGTGTGTGCATGTGTGTGCGTGCGCGTGCGCAGGAGATCAGCAGTCAGCAGGTGTAGGTGAATGTTCATTACACAGGACCCTGAGTGACATCTTGGCCTATAGGAGGTCCTTGTTCATTGTGATCACAAACTTAATTAGCTCTCACTCACAGGTCAGGAGGGCCTCTAAAGGGCTGTCCCTTTCTGAGTGTTTCTGCATGTGTGTGTGTATGTGTGTGTGTTTGTGTGTGTGTTTGTGTCCAGGTGCATAAATGTGTGAAAGTTTTGAATGTCTTATCTGAAGACGACTGCTTTTTGAGTATGTGTGTGTGTGTGTGTGTGTGTGTGTGTGTTTGTGTGTGTGTTTGTGTGGCTAAATCAAGTTGGTTTATCAAACACATGGTACATTCCTCTGGAGGATAAAGCACATGTACGATCTTCCTCTTGACCCTCTATGCCTCACTTATCAACAAACCACCTGGGTATCATTTGTCCCCGTTCAGCCCACTGCCTTTAGTACTGTGCTTTTTGCACTTTGCGGTCATCTAGTCCTGAATCTAGATGCATGACGCTGTGATTCAATGTTGACTCGTTACTAATGGTGCTGTAATTCACTGTAATGACATGACACAGCATGAATCTGACTGTTTCTATGCTGTGTTTCTGGGAGATAAGCTGCTTATTTATTGAAACTTCCCTCATCGGTCCAGTTGGCCTTTGGCAAGGAAAGAGCAGGAGAAAGAGAATAAAAGCAGAAGAGAAACAAAAAAGGCTCTGACAAAGAGGAGTGTTTGGGCCAGGGGAGAGAGAGAGAAAGGAGGAGCAGTAGACAGAAAGGGGGAGATGGACAGTAGACAGTAGAAGCAGTGAGCGAACGGGGGGGTGGGGGCGGGGGGCGGTTGAGAGAGAATGAAAGGGGGGAGTCTTGTTCTCCTCTGTTTGTCCTCCCGCCTAATAACAGCGGTGTCTCCTCTCCACCCGTCCACTCACCTCCGAAGCCTCCTGCCCTGGGCTGTCTCCAACTCCACTCACATGCGTTCTGGCATGGCTCCGCCCGGGAGGCCTGGGGGCCTGGGGGGGGCTTGGAGAGGGGGGCCCTGGGGGCTGCTGGCCCCTCACTCCGCTCGGCCCTGTCAGGCTCCCCGCCAGAGAGTAATGTGAAAATGTGGCTGGCTGGCGTCGACTTGATTAAGTCTGTGCACGTGTCTGGAGAGAGGAGACAGAAGGTTTAATCAGCCTGGCCCTGACACTCCCGTTCCTCCTCCTCACCTTCTCCGCCTCCTCCTGCTCAGAGCCGGGCTCAGTTGGGTTTTGTTAGTGCTTTTGTACACTGTTTTGTTTTTCTTGCTCCTGTGTAACTTACTTCTTTCTTACTGCTTTACATTTTTCTACTGGTCAAACTTGTCTCCTTGTGTCCTTTTTTTTGCTATTTTTGTGCGTGCGTGTGTGTATGTGAACCTCTTATATAAGGCTGTGACCAGCTGCTTTGTTGCACCAGTTGATCTATGCAAATGTCAGGGTGGAGATGTGCAGACAGACAGACAGGCAGGCAGACGGGCAGACAGACAGACAGACAGACAGACAGGCAGGCAGGCAGGCAGACAGACATTTAGGCAGACATTCATATACAGTAGGCAGCTCACTACTATGGCCAGTCATTTAATTTTCTCCTTCCTTGCTTTTCTTCCTTTCCTCTATCTCTGATTCAGAAACAGCACTTCAGTACAGTTCAAAAGTCATCACCCCTAAATTGCCCCCAACACAACAATTTCTGCCCACAACATGCAAACTGTGACTTTTTCTCTCCAAATGGAACATACATGTAGAGAAAAGACAAATGTTTTGTAATGTAACATGGAGACAGAAACAGGAGCACCGAGCATGACAGAAGCAGACAAGTCGCTAGTACCTGTGAACCCACTCTGTTGTTACTGTAGAAGGTTAATAGTCATAGGGTCAGTGCAACTGAAGAGCAGTGGACACAGCCACGGGAAACACACAGCTGTTATATCTGTGAACACAGACAAACACCTAATCAACACCTGATCATCTTAAATGTCACCGCTCGGTTTAGGCCAAAAAAGCCACCCAGCAACCATTATGTCATATCTTCTTGTTCTCTTCTATCACCTGGTTTGCCTCATGTCTGTTTTTGCGCCATCCGCCCTCTTTGTGGTGTTATTTCAAAGTCGTTTTCTCTGCTTGTTTGTGTGCAAAGACACATTTCTGTGTGTAGTTGCCTCCTTAAGTCTTGGGCTGTGCATGTTTATTCAATGTGTACTGTGTGTTCAGTCAGCTCTAGAATGATTGGCAACCACTACAACAATTGAGGTCATGAGCTTTATTGTTGTTGTCCAGCATGTGGAACATATTGTACCCCAGATTACTTTTTTATAAATGGGAATTAACCAAAATGACAAATTTGTTTAAATGATGCATGTATTTTCCCCCAAGTGTGAATATTTTTGGCCCCCTCATTTTTTGTACTTTCCTCCCTTTGCAAGAATAATGGCATCAAGTCTTTTCCAATATTTTTGGTCATTGGATAACCTGTTGGAAGGGTCCATAAGACCATTCCTTCATACAGTATTTCCTTCCAGACCCTTGAGATCCTTTGGACTGTACTTGTCTGGACTCTGATCTTCCATTCAAACCAAAGGTTTCCAATTTAAGTTTAGAGAATGACAAATACAATTAAATATTGATTTCTTGCGGCCAAATGTTAACATTCTGGCAGAGGAATTAAGATTTTTGGCTAGTAACCCATGGTAAAAGTAAAACCAGTTCAAATTGTTGAACAATTCTAACAAATATTACCTTGTTTTCTGCATACTCATCCTTCTTTTGACACCAAAGTCTTGGAGAATTTGTTTCATCTGACCATAGTACATGGTTTCAATCCAAGGGCCAATGCCTTTTGACAAACATCAGGCATCGGTTGTTGGTTGCACTGAATTAAGTATTTTTTCTGCATGCACCTCCCGAGGGGTAACAAGTGAAATGAATAAACAACTTCTTAAGTATCTCAGAAGGGTTTTGGGCCACCAGGAGCTGCCAGAACAGCTTCAATGTGCCTTGGCATATATTCTATGAGTCTCTGGAATACTCCTGGAGGTATGGAACACCAAAGATATTCCCTCATTTGGGGTTTTTCAATGGTATAAAAGTATCTGCATTCGTTATGTTCCTCAACTCATTGTTTCAGGTTTTCATTATTGCTCCGGTGAATATAGGTTTTTAGCTGTTGTTCTTCAAGAACAATGGCCTATAGACTAGACTTATTTAAACGAGATATTTAGGTTCCCAGCATGGATGTGCTGCAGTGCAATCTGCCGCAACTGCATGATGCCATCGAGTTAGAAGAGATCAACATCCCTCTCTGAATAGTATATAGTAAACACACTGTAGGGTTCTAGATGGATCTACCTAATAAACTGGTCACAAAGTGTTTACCTGTGTGTGGAGTTACACATAAACCCAGTCTTTATATACCGACACAGGACAAACATACAGACAAAGAAAGCTTCAATCCCCATTCCATCAGACTGTATGAAAGAAAACGATCTGCACACTGATATGCACATTAGAGCTCTTTTGTAAACACACACGCACACACACACACACACAAACACCCTGAAAAAAGAAAAATAACAGCTCGTTTGCGCACACTCACCTGACACATACTCAATCACACACACACTCCAGGGAGACGCAAAGTCTCTTTCAATCACACTCACACACCCACGCTCACACATTCATTCACACACACACACGTTCTCTTCACCGTGAACACTTTCCGTGTATGAGTATTTATATGCGGTTCATCAGATTTTAGTATTTTCCACAGTGCTATTTGGACCTGTACAGATACATGGACTCCCATGTTGGTAATTATTTAGTTGTTTTAGATCCTTAAAAAGGAACAAGTTCATTTTGTTGAATGGACTGTAATGTTTAGGGTTCCTGTTCCATGCACGACAACGTCTGTTATAATGTGTACGGGGCCCTATACCGATCTTTAAAACTTTAGAGATTTTAACGCCTGTATAAGTATGTCTTCAACCCCAATAACGGCGCCAAGAGTCTTCAATGGGCCCGTTTGCCTGAACCCCAGAGTTGTCCTCCGCAATAGGCCAATTTTAGGCCTGTATTATCTACACATGAAGGTTTTCCTGGAGGAACATTACTTTATATTTTGTTTCCGGAAGACATAGCAGCTTTTATCCTTATGTGCAAAAGCATCTATCACATTGTTATCTGTTGTTTTGGTAGCTAGGATCACTCATCTCCACCAGTCACTTGATATGCTATGTCAGTCTCGTCCTAAACCAATGAGCCAACTGTCATTCCCATTCACCTGCTCTGGTCCCCAATTCTGTCACTCGCTGGGTCCGGCACACTCAGCTTGAGAGTGCTAGTCTCCGTCTTGGAGTGGTCGATGCTGTAACGAATAGGGTCAGCAGATGTGATGGAGGCCCTTCTCCCATCCATCACTGGCTGTCATTACCCCAAGCTCAGCTCAGGCTGCTATCTGAATGATTCTATTAGCGCGACGTGCTAGCTTTTCAAAGCCCCCACTGTTCCACCGTCTCCATATATTCAGCCCGTGCCTGGATAACTTGCCGGGAGAAATTGGCCTTGGAAAAGTCTCCAATTATGTCTTAGCACTCTGTCCTGTTCCCAGAGTCCCATTCCAGATAACTGCTTCATTCCAAAAATTGAATGATTTTTGACCCTTGCATTTTTTCAAATAAAAATTAAATCATGTTAAATACAATCTGTGTATTTTTCTCTTTTACCGTGTTTTTACATGTGCATTTTTCTCCACCTACGTTGCAGTGTAAATGTGGAACATGTTCTTCCATGTCAAAAAAGCAATATCCCTCTAAGCATTAATTTACAATAATTAATACTTTTGTTTTGTTTTGCTATTGACACTTGGGGGGTTTTGTTTTGCTTTCAATATCACTATTTCTGTTTGCTTAGCTAACAGTGCTTTTCTAGACTCCAGACGTTTTGCTCTACATTAATCCTCAGACATATTTTAAAGACATGGCATTTGAAATGGAGTCATCTTGACCCTGATAACAAACTATTGCACAAACAACAAAAATGTAATAGTTTCAAAACATTATTAGACATTACATTATGTATTATTTAAATGTATCTAAAAAACATAATCAAACAAAACTTCAAAGGTATTCATTCATTGATACTTAGGGCAATCAATTTCTGTGAAATGGTTTTCTTTATTAACACTCACTGTTTATGAAATAATGGGAATGATAGGGAAAATACACACCTATGTCCTTGATTCACTTAAAAACATGTTTTACAACCAAAATGCAATATGTATAAAGTTGTTAATATAGAATATTGAAGGGTATAGTAGGACATCTGTATACACCTGACCAGAAAATGTAACACAGTTCCCTTAAACACAATATTTACAAAGTTTATGTGACCACTCGCATAATCTGAAAATATTCAAATAAAGCGACATAGGGAGATATATGTACACATTATACACACACACACACACACACACACACACACACATGTATATATTAATAAAAACATGTCTACACATGGAAATGTTGCTACAGCAAAACCCTTTCACTTCCATCTGAAAAGAAAATCCCAGGGGAACTAGCAATTCAACATGCTGAAGAAAAACATTTTACATTTACTACACTATTTTTGGTTATGGTGTAACTATACATTTTTTTATTTCAAGGAAACAAAGTGAAAACGGATAAGCTGATTCTACTTCTTCAGGAACTTTTCTGGTGTTTTCTGGTGGGGTCTAGCTTGTTGATGTAGATAGAAAGGTGATTACTATAGTGATTTAACCACTTAAGAAGAAAACATGTTTTTTAAGTTGACTAATAGTTCTTTATGACAAAATATTAGAACAAGTAAAAACATTTTTTTTGTGTGTAACTAAGTTACCAGTCTTGAAAGTCACCAAATTCTTTTAACAGCTTAAAGGCAGGCATAATGGCAGCAGTGAAACTGCACTTTTCCTTTCTTCTTCTGGCCTTTCTCTCTCCCGTCTTCTTGTCTACCTCCTCCTCCCTTTCCTCGTCTTTTGGGCAGTGTAAATATTGCAGTCACAAGCAGTCAGCAACCCATCACGCTCCAGATTACGTGATCTGTTTCGACCGAAATCAGCTGATCTCAAATTAAACCAGTTAAGGTAAAACATGCCATTTGTAGGGCTGTCAGTGCAGTTCTCTTTAATGGCTCTGTGCCAAATTCTCTATAAAGAGAATGAAGTCCTCTGGCCTCAGGTCTCATAGCAGTTCTAAGACCAACATATGGAATATAAACTTTTCTACTTTCTTTGCAGATGTTCTTACCATGTTGATACCATGTGCAATTAACAGTCTGAGCAACAAAATACGTCTTCTCTTCACATCACTGTTGTTCTCTTTGGTTAGATATTTGTGAGTTTGTTTACATCTGTGTACAGTTCATTTAAAAACTCCCTACTCACTCAAGAAAGACAACTGTGACTGGCTATGTGGAAGACAAACACAGCTATTGAAACTAGAAAAAGACATGGGACATTCTTTCCTCTTTCTCTTTCTTCCTTTCTAATACACTCTATCTGCCTGACCTTGCACAGTGATGTAAATAGAGGCCAGAAATACATAGAGAATCTTATCGGAGTTACTCAATATACTGTACATCATGGGATTGGGTGTTTGTTTGGATTAGGAATTTTGTTTTATCAGCCCTGCCTTATGAATCGGACACTGTGTTCTGGATGTTGGCAGCAGCTTTTGTTTTCAATGTGTTTTCAAATGTTCCGACGGGTACTGTTTGTTCTTTTGCCCAAATTAGATTACACATCTTTCTTAGACCGCAGCCTCTGCATCAGAAGTGCTGCATCGTCACTGGTGTGAAATGTATCGGTGGAAACTAAAGAGAATTCAGTTAGTATTTCAGAATGCAGTCCCATAATGCATTGTGCCAAGCAGGGCCGACCTTAGCCTTTTGGGTGCCCTAAGCAAAATTAGATTTTGTGGAAAATTCCCTAGTGGTCCGGGACTCACTAACAGACTGGTCGGGTCCCTCAGTGACTGCCCCTGTCGCTTATGCCTAGGGCTGGCCCTGGTGACAAGCTCCCCTCTCAGATCTCTCATCACGCACAGTCTGAGGTAAAGTGAAGTTCCTCAGCAAATCTCTTCTGCCCACAGAACCTGTTCTTATCATCTGCCAATTGTCCTGCGGCTGTCAACTCCCCATGTACATTCACCTGAGCCCCAGAAGCAGCATGTTACACCCACCTGATCTGACAAGGTCAGCCCAGAGAGTTGGGCCCTGATTGGATAGTGAAATCCAGGGATGGAGAGCCCAATGTGGGGTTTGTCCAGTGGGGGATGGAATATTCCTTATTGTGCATAATTGAAGGTCTACTAAACAACACCTATGACCTGATTCTGGGACCCCAAACTGGGACGCCATTCATTCTAATGGGTTTATTTTATAAGTTTGGTCTGAATGGACCAGGTTGGTATTTATTGTTGGTCTTTTTGGCAGTCTCTCTCTGGCTGCCTGACCCGCTGGCCTTCTCTCGTTGACTGCCTGACCGTCTTTCGGTTTCTGTCTATTTATCCAATCCCGGCTTCCATCAGCTCAGTGTACTCTGAAGTGCAGCAAGACAAAGTGGCAGTAAAGGGCGAAAAGGATGGAGAAGCAGGAGAGATGGTGTTGTGTATTAGCCAGTCTCCTCATAGTGATGGCCTCTCTCTGCAGCTCAGTTCCAGTGAAGTCTTGGTCGCTGGCCACCATGTATATCCATTACCTGTAATGGTATCTCCCTGTCTTTTTCTCTCTGTCTTTCTCTCTTTCTGCACCGCTCCCCAAATTATATGATTGGAAAAGTAAGTGCAACTTCAGCTTTTTTGCATCTTTTAAATTTTTGAACTGAGAACGGGCACAAACGTTCACCCTGGTTTAGGACTGAATTCCCTCAGTTCTCTTTTAGGGATTCATGCGTAGCTGGATAATTTCTCCATTCTTAATACAACAGCGCCTGTTTATTAGCATATACTCTCTTTATGCTGTAGTTTCCGCCAACTCTTATTTCCACTTCTGTCCCGTGTCTCCCTCCCCCATAAAAGGGGGAGGGTTTAGTGGAGCCCTTGCTAGTGCCCCAGATCTACCTCCCTGCTGTCTCCCTGTCTGGCCAGGCCTACAGACAGCTCACAGTCTCTCACTGGCACCTTGTTTAGTGGAGAGCCACTGCTGCTAGCCTAATTACTTTGTGGTGTGTGTGTATATATGTGTGATGGATGACTCCTGTGGCTGAGGGGCCGTGGGGCTCCTGACGGAGCCTGAGAGGGCCTCCCACCTCCAGGACCCCAGAGAGGGGATAAGTGCTCGCTGTCAGGAGCTAAATCTTATTTTTCTTCTCTGTTTCACTTTATCTAATATCTCTCCGTTGCTTTTTTATTTCTTTCTCTCTTTCTCTTCCCCCTCTCTCCCTGCTTCACACTATCCCTGCCTCACCCACTCTCTCCTTGCCTCACCCACTCTCTCTCTGCCTCACCCACTCTCTCTCTGCCTCACCCACTCTCTCCCTGCCTCACCCACTCTCTCTCTGCCTCGCCACCTCTCTCCCTGCCTCACCCACTCTCTCTCTGCCTCGCCACCTCTCTCCCTGCCTCACCCACTCTCTCTCTGCCTCACCCACTCTCTCTCTGCCTCGCCACCTCTCTCCCTTTCTCACTCCGTCTCCCTGTCTTTTTTGGTTACTTTAGGGCCAGACCAGTATGTCATACTGGCCCAAAGGAAACTGAGAGAAACACACACACACACACACACACACACACACACGCTATATCTCTCTTTCAATTCAGATCAATTTAGAGAGTCCATATTGACCTGTAAGAGTGGAATAAATACATATTAATCAACAAAACTGAAATGATCTCTCACTATTTACATAGACACCCATTTAAAAGGATGAAGAACATTTTATTATCACATTCTCTTTTGTACTCAACTGACTGCCCTTTTTTTACGGGTCAAGTTTTGCTTCAGCATTTGCTTATTGAGGTATTTGGCCTAACAGATATGGGACTTTATCAACATGCACTTTGTGTTTGAATTTTGGGGTTTGTGTAATTTTAGGGTAATATATCCTTTGTCTGTTATACTGTGTGGCTGTATGTTGGGCATGGGTTTAGACGGTTCGGCTCTGTTTCCAACGCGTTTTGTGGGCAGTGGTCACATCCTGTCTTCTAGCCAGTTATGCCTATTGCGGCCTCTCTCCATAGAAGGGCCAATGATCACTGAGTCTTTGCATAGTTTCTTAGTTTAGCATCAGTCACAGGACTCTAGTATTCTGCCACTGTCTACTGCCACTGTTAATGTAGCATTCATATTTGCTTAGATTTTTGGCTGATTATTTCCTGTGTAGAACAGTTGGTAACTTTTTTGTTTTCTAATGATATTGTTAGGTGTTCTGTGGCTTTGTGGGTTCTGTTTGTGTAAGTAAACCAATCAGAACCGGCTTATTGAAGGTTTGAGATTTGCCACCCTTTTGTTGGTTGTGGAATTTCATATAATTTTGGTAATTAGTGGTTATAGTCATAATTCTCATTGGGATACATGATTTGGGGTTTTGCGTTTTCTTCTGAGGATATTTCAGCAGAATTCTACATGCAGAGTCTCAATTGGTTGTTTTTACCCCTTTTGGAAATTCTTGATTAGCCATATAAGGCTTGTATATAACTGAGTATTTAGACAAATCTGATTGGGATATTCATTTTATGTTGTTTTTGATCACGTGAACCTTCTACATCTCCCTCACATTCTCTCTTTACACCCCCACGCTCTCCTCTCTCTCTTTTCACCCCCACGCTCTCCTCTCTCTCTTTTCACCCCCAATTCTCTCCTCTGTCTCTTTTTACCCCCACACCATCCCCCCTTTCTACCTCTTGCTGGGCCCATAGAGAGAGCTAAGCCAGGCTGAACGAAGCCTCTGACCGCTAACTCCAGTAGGCCCTCGCTCCCCCAAAATAAGATGTCGTTAATTGTTCCCTCTAGCTTCTTACACACATGAACACACCAATATGTACACACACACACACACACACCGTCCCCTTTTTCACATCTTCAGCCCGTGCTGAGCTCATGTGTTGGATTTTCATACTCCTAGGAAAGAAGCAACCAATTTAATCCTAATTCTACCGGCTGTAAGAAAGACACTTTACTGATCAGAAGTCTCCGCTGCAGGGGTAATCCTAGAAATTGCCTAAAAAAACAAGGCTCCAGTGTGTTTTTTTTTCCGGGACCCCCTGACAAGCAGCAATAAATAGAGTCTTTCTTTAACATGCGGTAATCCTGCTAAACAGCACCAAATCCAATTAGGCCATGAATTATAAATCCTGCTTCAGCACCTCTCTCTAGCTCGTCCTCCACTGGAGAAACCCAATAGCCATCCGCCTGTACGGCGACTTTTCAATCACTCTCTCTCACACACACACTCACACACACACATACACAAAGTTCAAAGTTCAAAACTCCCGCAACACGACCAAACACCGCATCCCGCTCCTGAAGAACGTGTGTGTGTGTGTGTGTGTGAATTTCTACTCAATTTTTGAATGCAGTTGCTAGACAAATGTGTATGTGTTTTCCAAATCTGTGTTTACCTCCTAAAGTGTGTGTGTGTGTGTGTGTGTGTATTTGTGTGTTTGGTTTCTACATCTGGTTTTCTAGTCAGTCATTCGGTCTGTCAATCAACCAATCGATCAGACATTAATCCAGCTGGTCAGACAGCAAGTCAGCCAGTCCGTCAGGCAGCCTTTGACGCTCTGAGAGCTTGATATGGAGGCCTGTTTATGCCCCGGTCCAACCACAGACATTTCCTCTTCCCCTCCTCTTTCTATGTAAGGGGTGGCCCTGCTCTCACTAGCTCTGGCCCACTGCTTTGTTCCGTCACCTCTGTAGGTTAGGTCACCCTCAACATCACTGCTGCCGTTTCCTTGTGCTGTCACAGAGCAAGGGTCATAGCCTCTTTCTTTCACTCATAAACATAAAACCCAAAAAAGTCTCTGGATGGTCATGGTTAATAACAATGTGCTATTCTTTAACTTTCTATGGTTGCATTAAGGATTAATAAATAGACAATACTTTAGTTAACCTGGTCATCTGTAGGTTGATGTGTGGTTGAGTTTTTCTGTTAATCCAATGTTTGTGAAGAAGGAAGTGGGGGGTATTGTAAGTCAAATGTTTGGCTGTGTCAAATATTGTTGAGTATAATATACCCCATGGGCAAACCATAGTTCCAGAGTTGGATCTCTGCTAGTTTTTAATGTACGGACCATTTTATACCATATTTTAACCAATCCCAGCCCTCCTAAATCACTTGTGTCATTGCACGTCTTGCAAATCACAACAATGTGTCACATTCACTTTCCGTAATGCTTACAACTCTAAACTCAACTCTTAAAGTAGAGTGTACTGCTTGGCCTGATGTAGCCTATTCTGGGAGTTTGCCATGGGGAAATACTGAGTTAACAACACCTACTGTTACGTGAGCCCAAGTACCTCTGCTAAATTTCTAATATTTAGACATGTCAATGTGTGCTCACTGTCCCTGCCTGCTTATATTTTGCGAGCATGACCCAAGACCTGCTGTTTGAAGGCCTCTCTGTAGGGCTCTGTATGTGGTCTGTAGCTGTCTGTATGTGGTCTGTAGCCGTCTGTATGTGGTCTGCAGAGCCCTCTATGTGGTCTGGAGAGCCCTCTATGTGGTCTTTAGAGCTCTGTATGTGGTCTGCAGGTGTTTGTATGTGGTTTTTTAGAGCCCTCTATGTGGTCTGTAGAGCTCTGTATGTGGTCTGCAGGGGTCTGTATGTGTTTTTTTAGAGCTCTGTATGTGGTCTGCAGGGGTCTGTATGTGTTTTTTAGAGCTCTGTATGTGGTCTGTAGAGCTCTGTATGTGGTCTGCAGGGGTCTGTATGTGTTTTTTTTAGAGCTCTGTGTGTGGTCTGCAGGGGTCTCTATGTGTTTTTTTGGAGCTCTGTATGTGGTCTGTAGAGCTCTGTATGTGGTCTGTAGAGCTCTGTATGTGGTCTGTAGGGGTCTGTATGTGGTCTGTAGAGCTCTGTATGTGGTCTGTAGAGCTCTGTATGTGGTCTGTAGGGGTCTGTATGTGGTTCTTTAGAGCTCTGTATGTGTTCTGTAGGGGTCTGTATGTGGTTCTTTAGAGCTCTGTATATGGCCTGTAGAGGTCAATCGGGATCTAGGCATCAATTGAGGTCTATTTATGTCTCTAGAAATTGTTTGAGATCTATTGATGTCTAGATGTTTTTTGAGGTCTGTAGATGTCTAGATTATTGTTGAGGCCTTTAGATGTCTGACAATGTGTGTTAATTTCTGTAAGATTCAGTAGAGGTATGTTAACTGCCCTGGACCAAGTTCTGGCCCCTGGGAATATTACCCACTCAGGCCTGTCCAACTGCCATTTTATTGCTTTAGACCTATATGTCTGTGTGTGTTTCTGTGCTTGTTCTCAACCTTGAGCTGCTCTTCTTGGCATTGTCCAAAAACAGGGTTCATGGTGTTCAATGTTGGACTGTTCCACTCTGTTTAAACGTTGTGGTTCCAGGGTCGCCTCCTGCCCTTTTTACCTCTGTCTAATAACACGTTGGGGAAAGGGGCTTCATTAAATGTTGGTGGGGCTCAGGTCAAAATGATATATTCAGTAATTCCAGAGAGCAACATTTTCTTTGTTGGTATATTCTCTCACGCGGCAAACCACAAATTGTAGTACCTATAAGAATTGCCCTGGGTGGTGCCTACACAAACGCAGCGTTTAATTGTGAGCCTGTACACATAAACCTGCAATGATAGTAGCTTGTGTTTGTGAGGGTTATGCATGCAGTATAGAGAGAGGGAGACACAGAGTTATGTCTCTCCGTGGCGGTGTCAGCCGGCCCTCTCCCGACTCACCAGTGTGTTGGGGGACAGATGCATGTGGCGTGTGGCAGGTTGCAGCAAGCTTTGCTCCCCACTGTTTCTGCTGTGGCGGCGTGGTACGTGAATCCCAGCCCGGTCTCTCTTTGTTGTTAGCTGTTAAACACAGACAGGCTTTAGTGTGTTTACGTGCTCATTACCACCCAGGCGGGTCGTCCTAAGTGCCGTCTACTATTGTTTCAAGCATCTCAAGCATTGTGTGATCAAGGGCAATGGATTGAGCCTGCTTGTGTCTGACTGGGGCAGCTGACATGAAACGAACTGGAGCAAACACAGAGTGGGTATCCAGTCCTAATCAACAACACACAGAGCCAGTAAATATGAACAGCAGACCAGAGTGACAGCACCAGTAACTATGAACTGTGGACTGGAAACCAGAGAGACAGCACCAGTAACTATGAACTGTGGACTGGAAACCAGAGAGACAGCACCAGTAACTATGAACTGTGGACTGGAAACCAGAGAGACAGCACCAGTAACTATGAACTTTGGTCTGGAAACCAGAGAGACAGCACCAGTAACTATGAACTGTGGACTGGAAACCAGAGAGACAGCACCAGTAACTATGAACTGTGGACTGGAAACCAGAGTGACAGCACCAGTAACTATGAACTGTGGACTGGAAACCAGAG
>JACXGJ010012927.1:0-17113 GCA_016801105.1 Esox niger
GTGGAGGGGACCTGTATCAATACCACCAGAGGGTGGAGGGGACCTGTATCAATACCACCAGAGGGTGGAGGGGACCTGTATCAATACCACCAGAGGGTGGAGGGGACCTGTATCAATACCACCAGAGGGTGGAGGGGACCTGTCTCTGTACCACATGAGGGTGTCTGGTCTCTTCTAAAGGAGCCTGACCAAACCAGCAGTTAAAACATGAAATTGTAGCATACAGTAATATACATGCAAGTCAGAAATAAATCAACACATTCAAGTCATGTAACTATAATTACATTAGTTATTTTGTCAGAACCAAGAGAAGACCCTGATCCTTTAGTTCTTACCCTTGTTCAGTGTAGAAGTCTTCCTTTCTGAAGCTGTTAGGTTGATCCATAGACTTGTCACTCTTCATGGACAGACAGCTAGGTACAGGGGAACCTGATCTCTCCTGATGGATTTTACTTCAATACAAAAAAGAAACACCAGATCAATGATTTGTTTTCTATTGAGTAAAATACATTGACCACTTTGTTGATTGATTTTAACAGAATATAATGAATAAAACTTCAAGGCAAACTTACATTTCTCACCTTAAATATTTAATGGTTAGGTCGTTCTCATCAGTTTCACCCATTTTAGAGGCAATGGCAACCTGATCTCTATCATAATACCTCCTTTTGGAAGCAGTAGACCCATCCTCTCTCTGGCCAGAGAGATTCCTTTTAGAGGGAGTGGTGACCTCATGATTCATCTTTAACAGAGAAAACCTGCCAAGAACGTTAAGAGATAAGTAAGGAAGATTCCTGTAAAATTGACTATTCAAGTTGGGGCAAGTCAAAGCAAATGGCATTTCCAAAATTTCACCCATGAACAACTGGGTTATTACCTAAGAATGCCAAGGGGAAAAGAACTCCGCAAGACAGTATTAAGGATCAATCTATAAGGCAAACATTTCTAGAAACAATAAAAACAATTTCTCAGTTTCAACCTTTGACCTGTTGTCTTTGATACATTTTCTATTCAATCTAGGGTTTAATTGATTGACATCACTGCATTGTTTTTCTTTACATTGTACACAGTGTCCCATCTTTTTGGAAACTGGGCTGTACTTGTTTAACATTAGAGAAGCTTTGATTAAAGAAAACCCTTTGTATTTTTTTCATGAAATGCTTGGTGTGGTTGGGAAGCCATCTCATTTCTTCAATAACAAGTTATGGTCAATTATGTCAAAAGCTGCACTGAAGTCAAAAAATACAGTGGCAACAATCATCTTGTTATTCATTTATTATAATCAATCACCATTTATTCATCAGTAAATACGGGTTATTCCAGCTATGCAAAGCTAGCATGTATTTCTGAAGACTGAAATGTTACACAGATGGTTTTCAATGTATTGATCTTTCACAATTTAAAGAAAATGCTGTGAGGAACTGAGAACAGTGATTGTTGTTTGGTTAGCTTAATAGTAATGCTGTTGTGATTAAAATGATTGTTTTAATTAAAGATTAACTTAAAATTAAATACATTTTAAATTAGTTCATTAAACAAATGCAGAAGGAATAACTTGCCTCTGACCTGTTTAGAATACATAAGATAGTGGTTATATAAACAATTTGTCTCAGCATTGCCGGTAGGAATTGATAGGTTTTATACCCAGAATTTCAAAGATCCTCTACAATCTTAGAAACAGTTTCACTTCTAACGTGTGCTGTTGCTGTTGATTTGTAACGTTTCTGTTGATTGTCGGATAATATTAAAATTCAAGCAAAGTAACTAATAATGTCTCACTCCAGGTCAGCGCTGACTGTCCTGCTGAAAAGATTTAAAATACTTACTTGATTATTTTCAAACACCAGCTTTAGTTTTTTCTTTGCAATGTCTCAAAATGTAGAACAAAAGATAAGATTACTTTCACTTTTAGTTCAGTCGTCTCCCCACGTCACACACTGATAAGTGTTGCTTTGCTTCCTGCCACTAGATGCTAGATGCTAACCACACACGTTTCTACTGATGAATACGCAGCACTGTCTCTTACCTTCACAATTTCATTAAATGTCTATTCTCCTCAGGCACTACCTGCTGGCCTAGTTATGTATTTCCTGTCAGTTAGAAAGTAAAGTATTTGGCAGTTCAACTAACTAATAATTGCAACAGTTATATTAACTAGTCTCTCTTAATTATAATTTAATTTCTATATTCTAACTATACATTTTGTTAACATTTCCTCAAAGTAAAAACATCACCATCAGATGAATATACTTTCTCACTCTAACCACCATTAATACAGATACAGTTATGGAGAAATGGGAAATAAGCCGTAGTCAAAAGCCAGGTAATAGGAATAAAAAATAACAAGGGTAGACAGTCTGTGGAGATTAACAGTACAGGAGGGAACAGGCAAGAGGGAACAGGCAGGAGACAACATAGTTAAACCGAGAAGCCAAGTTTCATAACCAGAGAAAGACCAATCCCAAAAAATACACCCAGAATATAGAAAAGTCACCAATACCTCACAATCACACAGGGGAACCAAGCTGACATATAAAAGGCTCAGGTATTCTGAATTTGGGTGATTTAGATGTAGTGCTGCGTTCAGGTGAGTTGGGCAGTTTGCTTTGACCGGGTGTTCTAGGAACTGGCGGGTGGTGTGACCCACTGGCAGTCTTCACATTTAGAAGCTATATTGTAGCTGCATCATTGTAAACTCACTGGAAGTGGGTCTAATTAGTCCTGTCACCCATGATCAAATGAACTCCCTAAAACTGGGGTGTCCAAACTATTCCACGGAGGGCTGTGTGTCTGTAGGCAAAACCAAAACCTGCAGACACACGACCCTCCGTGTAATGGTTTTTCAAACCACTGCCCAAAGGTTTGGGACAGTTGTGAACATTTGTGGAAGCATGTGTACATTTTGTTGGTCAAGTGTGGAGTGGAGGGAGGTAAGGACAATTTTGTTTTTTAGAAAGAGCTTGTCAACAGAAAGCACTGCAGTGTGGGATCTGTAGTTACCATGAGTCAGTGGATTTCTAGGAAATTAATATAACTACGAAATGCAAAGTCATAACACATCGTGTTGACAAATAGTTGCATGACTAAACTATTTATACCATAGGCATGTGTGTTTTTGGGCGGATTACCCTTTTTAGGCTAGTTGTTGTTCATTAGAAGACAGAACACAATAAAGGGAACAGAAAGCTCTACTGCAGTATACCACGGTTGATATGTTCAGCATTAGACTAGCTTTGAATAAAGAAAACCCTTATTTGATACATGCTCCAAGGTTTGGTAAAAGAATTGGTAATATACAACTCTGGAAAAGACCCCTGCACCTTTTTCATGTGTGAGGAACAGAAGCATTACATTTGCAGTGGTCTCTTAATTTGACCCCTTCTGTTCCTCAATCCAAACCTTCCTTTTAGACATTCTTGTAAAGAAAAAGGTGCGCAGTGGTCTCTTAATTTTTTCCAGAGCTGTATGGACCATTTGTTAAGAAAACACGAGTGAGCAACCAATACATGTCTTTTATTTCATATGGGATTCATATTCAACTGTAGGATATAACAATGGCACAATCATAAAACAAACATGGCAACAAAGAAAAAAACGGAACTGAGCCCTGTCCAAAAATCTGCATACCTTTAGTTCATAATACTGTGTATTGCCCCCTTTAGCATCAATGACAGAGTGTAGTCTTTTGTAATAGTTTTCTTTGAGGGCCTAAGATCTTACAGGTCTTTTGTGGTCTTGCATGAACCACATATTTAAGATCTCGCCAGAGTGGCTTGATGATATTAAGGTCAGGAGACTGTGTTGGCCACTCCAGAACCTACAGCCTTTTCTTCTGTAACCACTCAAGGGTCAATTAGGCCTTGTGCGTAGAGTCATTGTTGTGCTGGAAAGTCCAAAGTCCTGTGTAGAAAAATGCAAATTGTCTGCCAGTATTTTCTGATAACATGCTGCATTCATCTTTCCAATCAATTTTCACAAGATTCCCTGTGCCTTTAGAGCTCATAACCCCAAAACATAATTGAGCCACCACCATACAGTTGTTAGGGTTACGGCTAACCCTAACCCTAAAATCTAACCCTAACCCCTAACCCTCTCCAAATATGCTTATGGTTGTGACTATAAAGCTCTATTTTGGTCTCGTCACTAGAAATAAGAGTGTGCCAGAAGCTCTCAGGCATGTCAAGGTGTTAAGCATATTGTAACCGAACTGTGGAATGGGCGCAGTAAAGGCTTCTTTCAGGCAACTCGACCATGCAGCAAATTGTTGTGCAATTATCATTACAATTATCATTAAGCAATTCAACAGTACTGACAGGGATTTGCATGGCTTTGTATGTCTTTTTATATCATCTTGGATGTCTTTTCTATCATCTGAAAAATAAATTCTGAATCAAAAGCCTGGTGAACCAAGAGAAGCTCATCCATGCTTTTATCTCTAGTTGGGTTGACTACTGTAATGGCCTCTTAACTGGATGCCCCCAAAAAGACTATAAAACAGCTGCAGCTCATTCAGAATGCAGCTGCTAGAATGTTAACCAGGACCAAGAGGACAGAGCACATCACTCCGGTTCTTAAATCTTTGCACTGGCTTCCAGTCAGTTACAAAATATATTGTAAAGTGGTGCTTCTAGTTTATAAATCTCTGAATGGTTTAAAACCAGATTACATTTCTAATATGTTTGAAGAATATAAACACAGCAGGGCTCTTAGATCCATGAACTCAGGTCAACTAGTCCAAAGTCCAAATAAAACATAGAGAAGCTGTGTCTAGCAGTAATGCTGTACACAACTGAAATAAACTACAAGATGATCTTATATGTTCACCAAATGAGTCAATTTTTTAAACCAGGCTAAAAACTTTTTTCACATGCCTATGACTGACCTTTTGAACTTAACCACACTTTAAGCCTTATAGCTTCCTATGTTTTTAATCACTTAAACTCAACTGACAGCTTTTATAGTTTCTTATTTTATATGTTTAATTAGATCTCTTTTCTTATTCTATGCTTTATTATTATGCAGTGTTTTATATTTCTCTTTTTGATTTACTTCCTTATTAAATATAAACATATACTGATATTTTCACCAATCATAATGCAATTTCTGGTGCCATCAGAGGAATAACCTCTGTGTAATTGATACAATCTCTGTTTTAATTCCATTGCATTTTGTATTTAAATTTTCACTGTAAAGCACATTGAATTGCTTCTATGTATTAATTGTGCTATACAAATAAACATTCTTGCTTGCTGTAAAGCCAAATATTCAAGGTTATGTAAACTTTTGATCAGGGCCATTTGGGTGAATTATGTTATCATTATGATTTAAAAAGAAGACGAACAACTGTGGTAATAAATGGCTTCATATAATCACTATCCTTAAATAAAATACTTTTTTGCCTGATCAGTCATATTTTCCAAATCATTGCCAAAATGTCACAATTTCTGACAGCGTATGCTATCTTATGAGCCAAACTGTAGTTTGGAGAACATGTGTGGCAGAGACTGGGAAGCCATAACATTTCTTCATTAATAAGTGGTGCTTAATAATGGCAAAAGCTGCACTGAAGTCTGACAATACAGTGCAAACAATCTTGTTCTTCATTTCTTCACCAACCATCACTCATGTGAGGGTTAAAATAGTTAATGCAAGCTATGGAAAACTAGTATGAATTTCAAAAGAACTTGAGGATTAAAATCTTGTTTTTGTAATATTCAGATTTTGTTCAAAAATCTTTGATTCCCAATCGGGTCAGGTGTTCAGTTACTGGATGTGGCATACTAACATACTACTAATTTGGCTCAGTGCTGCCTTGACTGAACAGGTGGCAAGCATCAATGGAGTTCTATTATTTCTTCTGCTAAGTGGTTAGGGGTTTAATAAACAATTTGTCTCAGCTCTGCAGGTAGGTCAATTGTCTATAAAGCACTTTTTGCAGAATAGGGATTGTATTCTGCTCCAGCGTGTTGTGGCCAGAACACACCAAAACCCCAAGAGGTGAAGCTGGTAGATTCCGGAATATTCCGGGGACAGCTTGAAAGGCCAGGCCAGCCCCACCCTAGCACACCTTTTTCTGATTGGGAGCTCATCGGGCAGATATTTAAGGGCTCCCAGAGAGCAGCTTCGGGCCAGTGTTGCCAGATGGGGAGAATTCCTGTGCAATTAGGCTATTTTTAAATCACTGGTTGCATAGAAAAAGTTGCATTCAGCATTTTTTTGTGCAGTCCGTTAGTGATAGGGTAGTATACTGTCATTGCAATCTGGCAATCCTGCTTTGGTCTGAGGCCAGCAGTAATGAGGCGATCAGTGTGGCACTTGGTAAGGCTTTATGACTGAGGTGGAGGAAGACAGCCACAAACTTGAGACTGCCAGCACCCATTCCTGCATTTTCACTGCATTAGTAAATAGGATGAACGGCTCTAAATTAATGGACATTGGAATATCCCCCATTAAAACCCAATTCTAACCCCATATTAGCTATAACATCAAAGGACAATTTAATAAAGAAAAATTATATCTAAATAGCTTTCTTGTCCTGTAGTTCTATCTTTACATACCATTGTGGTCTTGATCAAGGTACTAATTGCAATAACTACAAAAGATGAAGCTGGGTGTTCATGCATTTGTTTGAACACTGATTCGAACATAGACTTTTCAAGGTATTAATCGTTCAGAAACTAGGTAGTCTACTAACAAAATGTATTGAAGAACAGAAACACAGTCATTTGGTAAGATTAAAAATGTAATGAAATACACAGTGAAATAAATAAAATGACTGGTTCAGTGAAAGCAAATTACCTGTAGAAATTAACTTTTTAATGAATTAATGAAAATTATGTTTTGCATACCGGTAGTTTAGGAATAAGGATTTGAGGGTAAAGATGTAACAGTGTACTACTTTTAGTTGCACCCATTATGTTGCGACAAGTTGAGGTTCTGAGTTGTTTCTCAATATCATTAGGAACTTAAAGTATGTGAAGCCATTGTACAGTACAGCCCCCTGTAATGAGCCCACATTGTAACACTTAACAAGACTTAAACATGCAAAGGAATAACTTGCTTCTGTTCTGTTTACTATACAGTAGATAAGATGTTACACCCATCATTTCAAACCTCTGCCACCATCCGGTGCCAGTACGTCTGTTTGATTGGTTTAGCTGGAAACCTTTTTTTATTCCGTATTCTGTAGTTATTGAAAGAACCATTTAACTTCAACCCCATCTGATATGAAAGTCTGTTCATTGCAACACGACAATGACCCCCAGCACAAAGCTAAGTTGACCCTCCAGTGGTTACAGCAGAAAAAGTTGAAGGTTCTGGAGTGGCCATCAGTCTCCTGACCTTATATAATATAATTGAGCAACTCTGGGGAGATCTCAAATGTGCGTCTCATGCAAGACAACCGAAGACTTTGGCTTTTTGCCAAGACAAATGGGTTATACCACCTCATAAAATTTGGGGCCTCATAGACAACTATTACAATGACTGCATGCTGTCATTGATGCTAAAGCAGGCAATACACCATATGAAGAACCAAGCTCATGCAGACTTTTGAACGGGGGTCAATAAAATAAAATCTTTGTTTCCTTTTTTGTTTTATGTTTGTACAATTCTGTTATAAGCTTCAGTTGAATATGAACTAAGAAATAACCGATTTTTTCAGCTTGCTAACTTATGTTTTCTTTACAAATGGTACATATAATCATATATCATGCAGAGATCCAAAGAAAATTATGGAACAAATGAGAAAGAAAGTAATTGAGATCCATCGGTCTGGAAAAGGTTATGAAGCCATTCTTAAAGCTTTGGGACTCCAGCGACCCACAGTGAGAGCCATTATCCACAAATGGCGAAAATATGGAACAGTGGTGAACTTTCCCAGGAGTGGCCGGCCGACCAAAATTAGCCCAAGAACGCAGCGGCAACTCATCCAAGAGGTCACAGAAGTCCCCAAAACAACATCCAAAGAGCTGCAAGCCTCACTTGCCTCAGTTAAGCTCAGTGTTCATGACTCCACCATAAGAAAGCTGCAGAGCAAAAATGTCCTGCATGGCAGAGATCCAAGACGAAAACTATTGCTGAGCATAAAGACCAATAAGGCTTGTCTCATTTTTGCCAGAAAACATCTTGAAGATCCTCAAGACCTTTGAGAAAATATTCTGGACTGATGAGACAAAAGTATAACTATTTGGAAGGTGTTTCCCATTCGAATTTCTGAAAAAGAACATCACACCAACAGTAAAATATGGTGTTGGTACTGTGATGGTCTGGGCCTGTTTTGCTGCTTCAGAACCTGGAAGACTTGCTGTGATAAATGGAATCATGAATTCTCCTGTCTACCAAAAAATCCTGAAGGAGAATGTCTGGCCATCTGCTTGTGACCTTAAGGTGACGCGAACTTGGATTCTGCAGCAGGACAATGATCCAAAACACACCAGCAAGTCTACCTCTGAATGGCTGAAGAAAAACAAAATGAAGTGTTTAAAATGGCCTTTTAAAAGTCCTGACCTGAATCCCATTGAGATCCTGTGGCATGACCTTAGAAAGGCAGTTCATTCTCAAAAACCCTCCAATGTGGCTAAAATACATCAACTCAATAACTTTTTCACACAGGGCCATGAGATGCATCATTGAGCCTTGGCTGCCCATCACCCTGTTGCCAGTTCACTGCATTTCCTTTCTTGGATCACTTAAAAAACATTGTTATCACATGCTCATTCATGTTTTCTTTACAAATAGTACATATTAAATTTATCCTACATACAATTCATATTAACAGATAAAGAATGAAAACATTTGCTAAATCTAGAAATAATCTTTCCAAATATTTTATAAACATTATCAATTAATCACACACAAACAATGCCTGTATGACCAAAGTAGAGCAAATTAACAACTCCAGCATACTGTTATACTTATTACTGATGACTCAATAGCAACTGAACAGTTAAGGCATTGTCATGGAAAAAGAAAGTCATTACAATTGTGCCACAAGAGATGTGAATGCCGTGATACTGTGCAAACAACCGTAGACAGATCGTAACTAATTCCGTTTTCTTCACACTTCTATGAAAAATGCCATGACCTACATTATTCATACCCCTCAAAATGTTTGCACATTTTAGAGAAAATACAAGTTTCTAAACCATTTAAATAAAATACAGTTTTTTTTGCAAGATCAGTCAAAATCAATGCCAATAGTTCACATTTTTTTGCCAGTGTATGCAAACTTATGAGCAAAACTGTATAGCGGTTTGGTTGTCTTGTTTGGATAAGAGTTGCTTTACTTCTTGCTATGCAGCAAAGTAAGAGGTTGAACTGTGAACGGTACACCCCGCAGTCCAAAATGTAGCACCCAAAACAGAAACTTAACGCTTGCCATATTTTGCACTCTTGTTTTTTTGTGTCGCAAGCAGAGAAGGAAGTGGTTGGAGGACGCGGAGGAAAACAACATGTATGGATGGGGAAATGATTGGAATAATGTCTCAGACTAGCAAGGATTCAAGGAGGGAGTCGTACGATTTATTCCTTGTCAATAGGAATACCTTTGTTCATTTGTATAAAAGACGGAATTCAATTGTGCCCCCCTGTGAGAAAAACCTGAGTATGGCCAGCCCTTTGAAGGTAAAAGGCATCCATAAGCAGTGTAGAAAGACAGATGTCTCACACTACTGTACACTTACTATGAAGAGTATGACTACCTAGGTATAACCCACGTATGTAGGTTGTATGAACGCATAATTTAGGAACAATGTAGATAATATGTGCACTTCTATGAATGAAGAATTGTACTTTCAGCAGTCAGTTCGCATTAAATGCGAGAAGCTGACATTAGGATAATTGAGGATAACTAAATGTGTGACAGTGAGGTGACGGACTGCTCCGTCCTCTCCCGTTTTTCCTATCTCCCCAATGGTCACAAACTCATCCCGGTCTCCTTCATTTGTCTTGTCCCCAAACGTCACACACCAGGTCCCAATTAGGTCATTAGTAAGTGTTTAAATGTTTCTCCTCTGCTCCCCTCATTTGTCAGTCATTTTTCCATGTGATGACGTGTATTGATGTTCATGGTGAGTTGTTTTCATTTATCTGTTTACTTTATATGTTGTTATCTAGTGCTCAGAGTATTCTGTTCTTTGCGTTACAATAAAGACCTCACCAACTGCCACACTTACCTGCGCCTGGTCCATATGTCCACAACGTCACCGTCTTGACAGAATGACGGACCCCAAGGACCAAGTAAGAGCGCGGCAAAGTTGGACAGTAGGGGCACTCCACGGTTGGAGGAATACCCCTACCGTTACCCACTGTACTCCTGGGTGAACAATGAAATGAACGAGGAGGAATACCTTTACCATTACCCACTGTTCTCCTGGCCAGCTCCGCAGCAATCCCGGAAGGGAAGGCAAAGGAGGCGAAAGCGGAAACTGGTGGCAAAACATCCCCAAACATTTTGGGGGGAGGTGCTAGGAGGGTGAACGGGGGACCCAAAGGCACAGACTCAGCTCCCGAAGGGGAGGCAGGAGGAGTCCGTGGCACCACTCCTATAGGGGGTGATTCAACCGCCGCCAGCCCCTCCCGCAGCCCAGCGGCCGCCAGCCCCTCCCGCAGCCAGCAAATCTAAAACAAAAATCCAGAAAATCTCATTGTATGGTTTTTAAATAATTAATTTGCATTTTATTGCAAGAAATAAGTATTTGTTCACCTACCAACCAGTAAGAATTCTGGCTCTCACAGACCTGTTAGTTTTTCTTCAAGAAGCCCTCCTGTTCTCCACTCATTACCTGAATAAACTGCAACTGTTTGAACGTGTTACCTGTATAAGACACCTGTCCACACACTCAAAGACTCCAACCTCTCCACAATGGCCAAGACCAGAGAGCTGTGTAAGGATATCAGGGATAAAATTGTATACGGGCACAAGGCTGGGATGGGCTACAGGAGAATAGGCAAGCAGCTTGGCAAGAAGGCAACAACTTCTGGTACAATTATTAGAAAACGGAAGACCTGGGCCAAAAGTGGGCCAAAATCCCTGCTGCAGTGTGTGCAAACCTGGTCAAGAACTACAGGAAACATGATCTCTGTAATTGCAAACAAAGGTTTCTGTACCAAATATCAAGTTCTGCTTTTCAGAAATATTAAATATGTATGTTATGCAATAAAATGCAAATAAATTATTTTAAAATTATACAATATGATTGTCTGGATTTTTGTTTTCGATTCCGTCTCTCACAGTTGAAGTCTACCTATGATAAAATTACAGACATGCAAAATCCGCAGCGTATCAAATACTTGCTCTCCCCACTGTATATTTGTTACTGTGATATACTTGTTCATGCTACATACATACTAGACGTTGCTGTAGGCAGTAAAATAAGACTCTTAATATTACTTTTTTGTATACATATTTGTACTTTGAGTACCCTTGGTCACCGTGGACATCACAATTGTCTGAGGTGAATGTTTCTGTGGTGAAGTTGTTTGAGGAAAACGTTCTCCTTTGCAACCCATCGCAAGCCAGCTACCTGATGTCATCTTATTCAAATGAGAAACCTTTTAATGGTTTGAATATATGACAATAAATCTCTCGTTGTACTTTCTGAACAATGTCACAGGAAACATTACCTGAACCAGCACACCTGTGTGACACGTTTGTTCATCTTATAATGCATAAATGTCAGGAACGGGACTTGGGACCCAAGCGCGGATAGGAAGGGTGAAGGGGGAGACACAGGCTGATCGGAGTCAGGCAGAGAATTGAGACAGAGGTACCGACCGGTGGCAGGCAGAGTAGTCAGGGACGGGCAGAAGGTCGACACACGGACTGGCAGCAAAATTACAGGCAGGGAGCAGGCAGAGTTGTCAGGGACGGGCAACGAGTCGAAACACGGTAAATCCAAACAGAGCAAAGACTCAGGGATTGCTGAGAAGCACATGTGGTTTATGACCATAATCCAGGAGATGACTGTTGACTGGGAGCCACAGATATACTGTTGGTGAGGAGGTGAGGGGAGACAGGTGTGTAATGGTCGATTACGAACAGGTGCGGGAGGACCTGCCTCCGCGATTAAGCGGGGACGTGACAATGAAAGCATAAAGCACAGTGCATTCCAATAAAGCAGGCTATGGTTAGTGAAACAAGCAACATATTCAATTGGCTTACTCCAAATCTTTTGACACTTGTTCGTTAACATCTTGTGCGTTGATTGTAGATGTCAATCCATGTATTTGTTCTAAAAGACGGGATCAGGTTTGAAGATGTTATGACTCGATGTATTGTTTCTGTCACGAGAGGCGCAGGGAATCCAAAAAGGGAGATGGAGGCAGATGCAGGGGAATATTTTAATCAAACTAAATACAAAACAAAACCGAGTGCCGTGCGCTACTAAAAACAACAAACGGAAACTAGGCGAGCGGCGCAAACTAACAGTGAACAGCCAGGTACAACATTGACAAGTGACAATGACCCAACAAAGGCAGGGAGAAACTGACTGAACTAAATACAAAGACTAACGAGGAGAACAGAAACAGGTGGGGGCAAAACGAAATACATTGATCAACAACAGAAACCAGGACAAGACAACTCACAGACAAACAGAAAACACGGAACGGAACAGCCCCAGCAGGCCGGGACGGTGACAGTTTCATGTTGTCCTGCTCAGAAAAACAAATATCAGCCCTTAATGAAAGTCACACTTTTCAGAGGCATTCCTAAATAAATCAATTTTATATTTTCTTTATCTCAAACATATAGTTACTCCAGTTTAGCTTTTAGACTTTTAGAACTTGTACTCTGATGAGTCCTGCTGCCACATCAATGTGCTGGGTAGAATATTGGTTATGAGGGACTTGTTGATACAGGTTTCCAACAAGGTTGGTATCAGTGATATTAACATCAGATGCCTTGGGCCCAAAACTGAAACGTTGCTAGTTTACATCCCCAAGCCAACAAGGGAACATGCATCTGTTGTCGATATAGTTTCGAATTTTAACTAAATATATAATGTCCCATGTAGATTCCATCAACTGAAAATAATTACAATTTGTTTATCAAATCAAAGGTCGGTGCAAGCATATTTATGCTACTGTCACTCATTTTAACTTTGGTTTTGTAGATGCCTATACAGGCTTAGCACTCTTCTGCTTTACATCGTGAGCCTCTTCCTCCCCTTGACTGTCATCATCCTGTAAAATAAAGGAAAGGTTTTTCAGCAATGAGGTCAACTCTCATCGCTTCATCTAGGTCAACTCTCATTGTTTCATCTCAGTTCTACTAGAGGAGGTACAACTCCTGGTGGTGGATTCCTGTAATCAAAAGCTGTGTTACCCTCAAGCACAGGTGTACCAGCTAATAGCTTCCTGGTTTAGGCTGACGTGCTTCCCGGTTTAGGCAGAAATGTCTTAGTCTTTGACTATATTATACCCACTATATGCCATGGGAAATATGACTATCTTCCCACCAAAGCCACAGGAAAAAAGCACTTAGTTCTCAGAGCATGTAAAGTACAGATTGAAAAGCATAAAAAGCTAAAAGCATAAAGCTAACTAGCAAGCCACTTCACATATGTTACACTTTGAGTATTGTGGTTAGAATGCGCCCCGCGTTATTTTATTGTATAGTTTTGGCCTCTGTCTCCTTTTGGATCACTGTCCACATGCTCCCCCAAAATGATAAAGAACCTTGATATTTAACTACCTTGAGTTCCTAAGGCTCTAAGCCTTACCTAGGTAGTATTTTTAATTTACCTCCACCACTAACATTAATAATTCATCAAGTTTACAGCTAAGGCTGTAGTCAACAACTTGTACATTATCATTCCCCAGGCACCAACCATAGAGGATAGCCCTGAGAATAGGTCCCACCTGTATGAAGCTGTTCTATACCTTTATTTGTTTCTTGGACTAAACTGATGACATTTTGCGGCACATCAGAAATGAATGTACAACACTCAGATCCCACCACCTTACAGTCACTGCCCTGGCAGTCCATCACATCCAGACCCAATCTATTTTGCAGAGCAACTGCTATGTTGTCTGGCTTTAACAGCGTTGTCTATGTTGTCTTACTCTACCTGGATTAATACGCCTTGGCGGAGGAGTATGAAGTATTGTAGTACGTGTGACTGTTATGGGACTTATCATAGTGGGTCTACCATTGGGGTAGTCAGGTGGTCTGTTATGGGACATTTCATAGTGGGTCTACCCTTGGGGTAGTCAGGTGGTCTGTTATGTGAGAGAAAGTAGGCTTGAGGAACTTAACACAACACAGATGTACTAATTAACATGTTTTAATAGGCAACGAAACAGCTTTGAATGGGTATTCAAGAAATAGCCTGTTTTGTTGTGCCTTTTCATGTTCACAATGTAATTTGGCGTCAAACCTATTTATTGCATTGATGATAATGTTTAAAATCGTTAGGCCTTCATGGTCTAATGGCAATGTGGGTGGGCTTTCACAGGCCTACTATATGCTGCATTTTGCTAGCACACATGGGTACATCTGAAACCTAGTGATGGATTAGAAATTGGTACAATGATTTTCTAATCTGGTAAAATAGTGTAATGGTTTAAAAGGTTAAAATATTGTGTCTTCTGTGTCCCCTGAGGATTGATTACTTTCCACCAAGTTGAAATGTGTGTTTTCCCTCTGTCTATGCCTCGTCACTGGACGACTGAGGAGAAATAATAGACAAAGGGCAATTACTTTTTGAAATTTGGTAAAACACATGGCTTTCCATGTTCACTGAATTTGGTTCTAATATGTTACAATTTGGTTTTAGACAAAAGATTGAGATTACAGTCTCATGTAAAATTTGGAAAAAGGGTGAAAAACAGCCAACGTGAGTTAATTACCCATGAAATCTGACGTTTTATCATAAATGCTGAATCGAGTTTGATTAAATAATATAGTTTATTTTTGTTTGTATTACCAATGACAACTGCAATAATACTTGTTTTAAAACAGATACCATATACTAGTTAATGGAGTTTAAATTCTAAGATGGTAAACTGACTAATGAACAAATAGGGTATTGATTTTAATAGTGTTTAAGGCCTACATTGAGTGTTCTCTTGATCACTAATTGTACCTTGATTCTAGTGACGTCATATATCTGTTTTCTGTCTCCATTGCCATTCTTAAGAGTTTTCTTAATTTCGACCCTAATTTTGAGTTGCTATGTAGATCACATTTTACAAACTGCTAAAACTATTAGATGAGTTGGACAAATTAAATCTTCTGTATACTTTGAACAAAAGGTTTGACCTTAATTGCCTAACCGCTGAGGGTAAATTCCTGAGCTCCAGGAAGGGGCGCTGACCCCAAAAATGACCCCCCGCAAACCTCTCACATTGATTCATGGTAACCTATTACTCAGGGTTAATAATTAATGTTCAGACTGGTCTAAACTATGGTGATTTAACTAACACACGCATATTCGGTTTTGGGATCATCTAACATTAAGTAAAAGCTAAATATATTTTTCTCTCAATTGCTTTAATGTTGAAATGTATGGTTTTAAACCACAGGCGTGGTCAAAGAAAATGTACAAAAGTTTAGAATTTGGCTAACCCCCAGAGATTTGGGAATCTAGTGTGAGAAAGTATATCTGTTTAGGTGTATTTTAATTCTAAAGGACACAACACAGAGTAATGTTGCTTTGCAAATGTATGTAACTTTCTATGTCCTTGGAAACAGCACAAAGGAATGTGGTTGAACGCCAACTCCACAAAGGAATGTGGTTGAACATCAACTCCACCAAGGAATGTGATTGAACATCAATGCCACATATCCCCCATACATTCCAAAGTTTGGGATTAGGAATAGGGAGGTTGTGACATACATTGCCCTTATACGATTGGATAACAGCTAGAAAGCGGAGGGTATGTGTTCTTGTATATATATGTTGTTTAGGACAAAGACATTTGGAGAAGCACAAAGAAGACCAAGAGAGATGGAAAGAAGGCTGAACATCTAAGACAGACATGTACTATATTTTGTGAATAAACAACAAGGAACGCTTCTCCCCCTGCCTTGGGTCCTTTAATATTCTGAAAAAGACCCAGAAGCCAACACTAGCTTCATTCCTAACAATCAATAGTTTTCCTAAATGGACTGGCATTGTGATCTTGTATGTAGGTTCATTCCTCACAAGACAGGCAGAGGACTACATATGATCACTACCTTAACATTGGTCATTGACACTTGTTTGTTTGTGAAGGTGCTTAATAGTTATAATTACAACAGCTATCCTGTAATGTTTAATAGTGCCGTATTCCTTTTCCAAAGGTTGAAACTGTCACTAGTACATTCATTGGAGTTGAGTGTTGTGTTTTGTTCAGGATATGTTTGGTTGTGGTTACAGTGTTGATGCATGACTCAATATATGGACAAGGGGGGACTTTGATTGTTTAAAGGGTTTATTGCGAATGAACTATGCATTTCATTAATATGTCACGTTAGGTCTGTTTCTGTTGGACACAGGTTAGACTGATAGTAGCCTGGGATTTAATGTGTATGGTAAAGATTGATCTCGATGGTCTCCATGATTGCAATGCCATACAGTGCTTTGAGTCAGGGCAAGCTGTGTCCACTGCATCTTATTTTCATTTTCGTTTTTTAACCTTTTCAGTTCATTAGGAACTGGATTGTACTTTTATTTGTCTAGTTTTATCAACATGTAATGATTAATTAATACATGATTGAAGGGGGGACTGAGAGAAAGTAGGCTTGAGAAACTTAACACAACACAGATGTACTAATTAACACTTGAGCAGAGGTGTATAGATAGGACACACGTCCTGTCCATACCTCCTGCTAGGAGTTGTCCATAAGACTGTCACAGGCTTGAGGGATATGACCATTGACCATAGGTTAGAACATACCATACAAGGGTCATTTAGGCCTTTCTTATTGGAGGGTATTTGGCTGGGTTTGACATTTGGCCTCCTCCCTTTTATTAGGTATAAGTACTGTGGAACTTCCTGTATTCTTTGGAGAGAGAGAGAGTGGGAACTATGACCTGTTAACGTCAGTGTCTCATGCTGAATAAAGATGGCTCTCCCCTGACTTTTGGTTGCATAACTTTTTGTTCTTGGACATCAGAACAGGAAG
>JACXGJ010012928.1:5208-17219 GCA_016801105.1 Esox niger
GATGGCGGCGTTCCGCAGGGCGTAACGGGAGGATGGCAGCGTTTTCGAGGGGCGTAATGGGAGGATGTCGCCGTTTCTTCGAGATGTAATATGAGGATGGAGCGTTAGTGGTGGTGTTGTCTTCCTACTGGGGGGAGGAGAGGGAAGAATGGAGGAGGGCGTCTCTCGGTTGGTTGGTTCCTTGTGTGTATTGTTCCACACGGTTCTCCTGGCGAATGACCGCAGGTCCACCAGGGTGGAACGTAATAAATGAGACTCAGCTGGGCTGAGGGAGATGGGGGAGGAGAGAGAAGCTTCTAGATGAAAGGCTGGTGTGGTTTTCATCCTGCCAGTGCATTAGTTCAGGTCAGACAGAGCTGTGGGCTGGTATATACCTGTATAGTACCAGTACCAGTACTATATATATCTGTAAATATCTATCCCCAGCTTCTCGTTTAACCCAGGATCCTGTGTCAATATCCCAGACAAGCCTGGAACCCAAGAGGAAAATTGAGAGCACATGTTGGATCTATATGTTGTTATGAAACACTCACTGCTTTCTGTATACACACACACACACACACACACACACACACACAGAGCTGGGGATGTGTGTTTGTTTATCCTCCCAACACTAGTCTTTCTGTGGGAGGCTAGTATACTCTGGGGGCTTACTCCATACAACGAGACTACACAATGAAGCCTGTCAAATGCGCCATTCAGTGAAGCTGGCTTGTGGCTTCTATGGTTTCGCTGAATTTGCCGCTTTTTTGTGCTTTCTTGACGGTTAAACGATTTGCCTTGAATCTGAGTTTTTATCTTCTCATATTTTTCTCTCCACAGGCTGGTGTTTGGGACTCTGTATCCAGCGTACTATTCCTACAAAGCAGTGAAAACTAAAAATGTCAAGGAATATGTAAGTAGAACAGCACAGTCACATGATTGACCCTGTCAGTGGTTGGGTGGGCGGGGCGTTGTCCTGGCAGCGCAACACCAACCTGTACTTCATGTTGAGTTGGAAGGCATTGGGAACAGGTCTGGGCATGTGAATGGGTTTGGGCTGTCTCACTGTATCTCAGAAAGTCCCGTTGTTATTCTAGAGGGCATTATTGCCTCTGGGGAAGTCCTGTACATTGCCATAGCAGAATAAATAAATAATAAACGTTCTCTTTGTAGCAGATTACTCGTAGAACAAGCTTCTCATTAATATAAGGTCCAAGCAAGTGCCTCACAGGACTGCTATATTAAGAATGTGGAGAACAGGTTTATTTTATGATCAGTATTGCGGGGAAACTGTCTTTCTCCTTGTTCCATTCAAGGTGGTTTCTTTTTTCATCCAGTGATGTCGCCATAATGCAATTAGAGCAGTCAAATGTGGTGTGATGTCATACGTGCTATACAGTCTCACATTCACCATCCTGAATGCTGATTTGTTGATACCCATGCTATTTGAGACTCTATAGCACGGATACGACATCACATCACTTTTCAGTGCTCTAATTCTATTATATGTATATTCATATTCTAGTCGCTCTATATTTATGTGTTTATTTTAACAGCTGAATCCTCAAGTTCAATTCCCATCCTTATGTCTGTAACCAATTTTACTGACCCAGCAGATCATTGTAACCAGGAATTCCAATTCTGTCACAGCCCTACCAACTGAGAGAGACTGAGATACAGAGAGAGATTAGCTGGAGACTTCAGAGAGCAGGTTCATTAGTACAGCCAGGGCCTGAGGCATGGAGAGGTTCTCTCAGTCAGGTTCTCTGTTCTCCTTTAGGATATCATCAGTACTCCACTCAGAACATGTCTTCTGTTCTCACCCTGCTTTTCACCACCCCCACATCATTGTCCCTTCTCATACCAACCAGACAACTACATCTCATCAAAGAATGATCTCTGTTTTGAATTATTGCTTGACTTGGTTTGAAAGACGTGGTATGTGAGAGTGAGGGACTAGATATGATCTAAACTAGGTCTACTGTGCATTTCCCTGGTTGATGGAAAGGCCTTACTGCTTGGTCCTTTTCTAGACTTTAATGATTATATTTAGAAGCATGCAGATAAACATGAACTTATCTATCTCGATGAATGTTTGTTCTATAGGTGTTCTGTCTGTCATCGATCTGCTATGCCACTTGGGATGTTGAAAATAATTAATCTATTAGAGAAAATCAAATGTTGTAGCCTGAAAGCGAGCTATTTGATCATGGCTATGATCAAACATTGGTCAGTGCTATGAAGAATTCTGATGCACGGGTCTATGAGGAACAAGGATCATTTTGAACTTCAGAGGACAGCTGGCAGGTTGGGGAGTGAAAATGTATTAAAATAAATGAAGTAGAATTCAATGTTCACACATTTTAGTCACTCAGAAAAAGCTCTTATCTTGAGAAACTGACAGGACATTCATGTTAGGATGGCTAGGACAACACACCCCAGTAGTAATAAGACAATAATAAGAACTTACAGCCATGTCACTGGTAGAAGGAAGAAATGACTGCTAAAGAAATATCCCCTTACATTGTAAATTGATCACAATTACAGACATATATAGCAAATGGTCTGGAGATTGAATTCACAGGGCTATCCAGTCCCTCTTGATATGTAGTCCAACAGGAGGAACACCTCTGACTTGTCCCAGCTACCAAAATCACATATGGGAATGGATAGAATCAAACCTAGGACAGTCTTTGTTTAATGAAAACTGTCCAGTACAAATAATACTGATAAATATCATAATATTGTTCAGTAGTATGTTTTATTCTATTTTATTTGTATTGATACGGACAGAGAGCAGTTTTTTTGAGTTCCCCGTGTCTCTATTTTCTGAAGCGGTAGATCAACGCCACCAAGCATGTGTGTCAGAGACCGTTTGAAATATCCATTTAGACCAGCCAAGTCTGTTTGTGTTCCTCTGCTTCTCCCAGGTAAATCTGGGATGCTGTTTTTAAGCACTAGGAGTTGTTGTTCTACTCGCTGCAGTGATTATGGGAGCAGTGCCCTCAGACCTGATCTAAAGGCTTATTTACACAGAGAGACAAACTGCTTGACAGACTTATCCTAGTTTGCGTAATCATTTCCACAGTGATTGAATTTGCGCCGTCATGCTCGCGACGTACCACGCAGAACGCGCATCCGTTGCGGGAACCCCGAGCGACATGCTCGCGCATAGAATCCTGATACACCTCCGACACGATTGGAGGTACTGTCCTGGTAAAGGTTAGAGAGAGAGTAATACAGGCAGTACTGTCAAACTCCATAGCAATAACTGGGATAAGCACACTGCAGCCCAAGGTTTCCCGGTCATATTTACAACATGTCGCGCGCTCGGATGGGAAGTTAATTCCAGACTTAAACTGGCACGGGTAGTTGTGGTGAACGGAGTGCTGCGCATTTCTCCTCCAAGGGCCCTTTCTGAACATGTCATGACTGTGCTTATTTTTGTCTTCAAATGCACAGTGGACAGCGGACTAGCAATTGAGAAACCTCAGCTCCAAACTAGCCTGGACAAATCACACTGTTCTGTTAGCCTCTTTATGGGCGGCTTGGCTGCGTTGCTGGTTTGCTCTGACGTGTGTGTATAGAGACCGAGGACCTCCATATAGGTATTTCACCCATATTATGACACATACCTGTATGAATATCAATGTTACCCGCATGGTTTGTATGCAGGTAGTCCTGCAAAATGAGCCTGTATGCCACGGGTATGATGTCACATCACCTTTTACTGCTGTAATTCCAATGGTAACAAGGTTAAAGTAGCAATAACCCGTCTCTGGGGTTTGTGGTGTGTTGCTGGCATGGCCATATACCACACCCCTAGACGCCTTGTTGTCTATTGCTTACCCTTATGTAAGGTGAGAAGTATTTTGGTATGTTTAATAAGCAGTGAGAGGGCTGTGCCCCTTTCATGTAGCTCACCAATGTGCCTTGCTGTTGCACTGCAAATGTTCTCTAGTGTCTCAGTTCAAAATAAGGAATAAACTTGTTAAAACAGGTTTACATTCCTCAGAGCCCAAGGCTGCGGCTCCTCTTACAGTGTCTTCAACCTGTGGACCCGACCCTTCAGTCTGTGGTTCTGAACACAGGGACTGGAACCGACCCTTCAGTCTGTGGTTCGTAACGCAAGGACTGGAACCGACCCTTCAGTCTGTGGTTCTGAACGCAGGGACTGGAACCGACCCTTCAGTCTGTGGTTCTGAACGCAGGGACTGGAACCGACCCTTCAGCCTGTGGTTCTGAACGCAGGGACTGGAACCGACCCTTCAGCCTGTGGTTCTGAACGCAGGGACTGGAACCGACCCTTCAGCCTGTGGTTCTGAACGCAGGGACTGGAACCGACCCTTCAGCCTGTGGTTCTGAACGCAGGGACTGGACCTGAGCCTTTAGCCTGTGGTTCTGAACGCAAGGACTGGACCTGAGCCTTTAACCTGTGGTTCTGAACGCATGGACTGGACCTGAGCCTTTAGCCTGTGGTTCTGAACACATGGACTGGACCTGAGCCTTTAGCCTGTGGTTCTGAACACAGTGCCTGGATCTAACCTCTACAGGGTTGATTAAACTAGATCCATTTGTTTGGTACCTTCTCATTTCTAGCTTGGGATCCCCTGATGGGAGGCCCAGGTGATGTTTACTTTCCATTTTGCTTTCTGTAATTCTCTTGCCATTGTCTCTTAGCTATTTCTTTTTGTGTCAAAAACATCAACCCTTGTTTGTTTCTGATTTCCTCTGTGTTTAATGATTGTGTGTCTTGGTATAATTATTTGAAATCCACCCAACAGCTCTCTGTGGTTTAAGACAGGCCTTTGCTGACATGGAAGTAAATACGCTGTTGCCCCTTAACTAACTAACGTCTGAGTGGATGGACGAGGTCCACAGCAGGGTCTCCAGACGAACCCCAACTAGGGCACATGGAATGCTAGGCTAGTAGCATGGGGGAGATGCAGTGTCCATGTTTGAGCCCAGTGGAGAAGGTTTGGATGACACCTGATGGGCTGTGGGACACTGGATGAACAACACTTTGTCCAGCCTGATGAATGGAACACGGCTCGGTGTATTTCTCGTTGAGATCACTGGGCCAGTTTGTTTGCAGCCCTGTAGAGCTTGGAATGGCTTTGGGGCACAATACTTCTATACTCTGATCAGATGGAGGTCCTTATTCAGGCGCCTTATTTAAAAAGAAGACTGAGTATAACTTTCAGTGGTAACATGGTGCTGGTACAGGCAACTGGCTTGGCCATGATACTGGGTTACTGTGGAAAATACACTATATTGTAACCCCCCCATCAAATCACTGCTGCTCATAAGGAGATGCTGGGGCGAGAAATTAATGTTGGGTGGATGAGATGGACGCAGTAATATAAAGGGGTTGGGTGGGCCGTGCCCCTTCTCTCCGGAACGGGGAGTTCAGCGTGAGGTCGCCAATTAAAAGTGATGCGGGCTCCTGCCTGTCAGGCGTGCAATTCCACTGCTGCACAGATTCATTTGACTTTGTTCAGTAATGCTGAAAATATCACCTAATACCAGCCAAAGCCTCTGAGGCCCGGCCCAGGGCAGATCACATGACTGTCTGCAGCACTGCCTTTTGAAATGTTAAGAAAGCCTGGTGCACCTCAGACCGTGTGTGTGTGTGTGTGTGTGTGTGTGTGTGTGTGTGTGTGTGTGTGTGTGTGTGTGTGTGTGTGTGTGTGTGTGTGTGTGTGTGTGTGTAGACGGGGAGGGAAACCGACAGGAGGCCAAGCAGCCCCTGCCTCCAGCTTGCCCAGAGGTGTGTGTGTTGTAGGAATATTAAAACAGCCAGTCACTAATTATTTCGCACTTGTCTATGTCTCCATGTCAAACCGGCAAAGCATGGTGATTGGCTGTTGCAGAGTAATGATGTCATCTCCATGGTTAGA
This sequence comes from Esox niger, assembly GCA_016801105.1. NCBI lineage: Eukaryota > Metazoa > Chordata > Actinopteri > Esociformes > Esocidae > Esox > Esox niger. Next base: position 11,091 of record JACXGJ010012928.1, read on the forward strand.
TTAGTTATTCATCCATACAGAGTAGCTGTGTTTCTGAGATGTGGCCAGGGGGTTTCCTGTACTCTGTGTGTGTGTGTGTGTGTGTGTGTGTGTGTGTGTGTGTGTGTATATAATGTGTGTGTATATATAATCAGATCACGTTCTCCCAGGTATTGCTGTCTGGCTGGCAAGGTGCCTAACTGCTATATGCATTCTCATCAGCTTTCTGCTTCAGGGATACCCAGATAGTATGTCTACCCAAAGACACCGTATCCCTTTCATGGCTCACTGTTACCAAGATCTCTTACAACTCATTATGTTACCAAGATCTCTTATAACTCACACTGTTACCAAGATCTCTTATAACTCACACTGTTACCAAGATCTCTTATAACTCACACTGTTACCAAGATCTCTTATAACTCACACTGTTACCAAGATCTCTTATAACTCACACTGTTACCAAGATCTCTTATAACTCACACTGTTACCAAGATCTCTTATAACTCACTATGTTACCAAGATCTCTTATAACTCACTATGTTACCAAGAGCTCTTATAACTCACTATGTTGCCAAGAACTGGTATAGCACACTGTTGCCATAATCCCTTATAGCACACGCTTACCAAGGTGTCTATAGCATACTACAGCTCTGGAAAAAATGTAAAGACCGCTGCACTTTTTCTATCCTTTCCAAAAAAGTTGAAAAGGAAGGTTTTGACTGAGGAACGGAAGTGTTCAGTTTGTAGTGGTCTCATAATTTGAACCCGTCTGTTCCTCACTCAATACGTTCCTTTCCAACGTTTTTGTAAAGGAAAGAAAAAGGTGCAGTGGTCTCTTAATTTATTTCAGAGCTGTATGTTACCAAGGTTTCTTATAGCACGCTACAACCATTATGCCTGACTGTTATCATGGTGCGTGAGCTGTCATTATGCGGTATCTATATATGGTCACCTGGTATATCTCTAACTAGCATTCAGTATAGCTGCCATGTCGGTAAATTAACCTTCAGAATAACTAGTATATCTGTAACTAGCCTGTAATTAGCATGTCTGTCTGTGTGGTTGTTTCACAGGTCCGCTGGATGATGTATTGGATCGTATTTGCTCTCTACACCGTAGTGGAGACCATTACGGACCTCACAGTCTCCTGGTAAGAGTAAAGACATACCTCACTAAATACTAGGGTTCTGTTAGTACACATGTCCATGCCGTTTGGTACAGGATGTTCGGTTCAATACGCTTTGTGGTCCGAAGGAATATAGTCTAGTTTCAACCACACACATCACTTTTGTGAAACAAACATTCTAAATGAGTTTCTCCCCGGGGACGGATCTTGCAGCCATTACTTAGCTACGGAAGTAGTCTAGAACATGTAACTCAGAGAACCCATGTCTGGTACAATTTTCCACTGGTTCTCTACAACAGTTTCTACCGTATAATCTGTCCAATAGCAAAATGGACGAAAATGTAATCATTCGTATCATTGGTTGGGAATACTACTAATAAGCCATAAGACAATTTATTTGGTGTTATGAAGCTACGTCATCATCAAATATACAGACATTAGCTACATCGCTAGTTCCTCGGACACCAGTAGTAGCTACATGAGCTGCTATACCTCCTGTAGAGCAATTGCAATTTCCTTTAACCTAATTATCGGGTGTCCTACCTGTGTGGATTGACATCATACTTCTACTATGTAGCTGTACTAGTTAGCTACAGGTGCTAATCAACGTCACTGTTTATGCCTTTACAGACCTTAAGATACATACCGTTACAAACCTTACTACAGCACATAGACATATAGAGACCAGACAGCATTGTAGACCTCGCGCTGTTGACCAATGCAGCCGTTACAGTCCACACTATGTAGACATTTACCTACCTCACCTTATATGCCTTTACCTACCTCACCATATATGCCTTTACCTACCTCACCATATATGCCTTTACCTACCTCACCATATATGCCTTTACCTACCTCACCATATATGCCTTTACCTACCTCACCATATATGCCTTTACCTACCTCACCATATATACCTTTACCTACCTCACCATATATACCTTTACCTACCTCACTTAGGGGTGTACACACTTTTATTGCCAGTGGTTTAGACATTAATGGCTGTGTGTAGGGTTATTTTGAGGGAACAGCAAATTTACACTGTTATAGAAATCTGTATATTATTTACCACTGTGTGTACTATTGTAGATTTCACCATATATAGTAAACCTCCCTTTACAGAGCACTAGCACTGTCTGACTGATGGAGGTATTCGTTGGAACTATGAACATTATTTCATGCTAATGTTTAATTTGGTTGATTGCTGTAGATGATGTTAACCCAAACAAACAACACAATCCCATTAGTGTTTTACGGTTAATGTCTTGGATCCTGCTATGCTGAGAAAAACACAATTTGAAGAAATGAAGTTCCCCTTACATATTGAGTCCTACAAATCAATTGGTTGTTCTACTGATTTAATGCTTCCCGAAAGGCACCCTTTTCACTATACAGTGGTCTGCTTTTGATCAAAGCCACTTGGGGCCTTTAGTAAAGTAATGTACTAAATTAAGGACATCCTGGTCCAAAGGAATGGACTGAAAATGAGTGCAGGAAGGTGTAAACACATTTCATACTCAAACCCTATTGGAGGAGATGGTTAGAATTTCGTATGGTACTTTAGTATGGTAATCCTAGGATTTCGGATTGTATTATGGGTAAGGCATTAGTATAGTACTGTGGTTAGTATTTGGTATGGTATTATGGGTAAGGCTTTAGTATAGTACTGTGGTTAGTATTTGGTATGGAATTATGGGTAAGGCTTTAGTATAGTACTTTGGTTAGTATTTGGTATGGTATTATGGGTAAGGCTTTAGTATAGTACTTTGGTTAGTATTTGGTATGGTATTATGGGTAAGGCTTTAGTATAGTACTGTGGTTAGTATTTGGTATGGTATTATGGGTAATGCTTTAGTATAGTACTGAGGTTAGTATTTGGTATGGTATTATGGGTAAGGCTTTAGTATAGTACTGTGGTTAGTATTTGGTATGGTATTATGGGTAAGGCTTTAGTATAGTACTGAGGTTAGTATTTGGTATGGTATTATGGGTGAGGGTTTTGTATGGTAATGTGGGTTAGGATTTTGTTTGGTAATATGGTTAGGGTTTGGTACTAGGGAGTAGGGTCCTGTATGCTTCTGTGGTTGAGTAATTTAATGTTTTGTGTTTAGGTTCCCTCTGTACTATGAGATTAAGATAGCGTTTGTCATCTGGCTACTGTCTCCCTACACCAGAGGAGCTAGACTGATCTACACGAAGTGTCTCCATCCGCTGTTGTCCTCACGAGAGAGGGTAAGACTGAGACCTTTACCGTATGTGTCCCATAGAATTGAATAGGTACAGTACGTATGTATTTCTGGACCATCATGGAAACGTGTCCAAATGTTTTAAATAAAGCATGTTCCGTTGTGCTCATAAGTTTGCATACCCTGGCAAAAATCAGAAATGGTGAAAGTATGGCATTGATTTAGAAAATATCATGAAAATAAGTATTTTATTTAAGTATGTGTATAAATTGTAAATTAGTTTTTTGGCCTGGAGGCATTTTGCCAAGTCGAATGGGCAGCTCTACCACCTGCAAGAATTCAGGGCCTCATATACAACTATCACAAAAGTCTGCATCCTGTCGTTGATGAAGGGGGCAATATACAGTATTCAGAACTAAGGATATGATGTTAGAACAGGGGTCAGTTCATTTTTTTTTTAACCATGTTTGGTTTTATGATTGTGCCATTATGAATCCCATAAGAAATAAAAGACGTGTTTTGCCTGCTCTCTCATGTTTTCTTTACAAATGGTACATATATTACCAATTCTCCAAGGTGTGCAAACTTATTAGCACAACTGAATGTGTATGTATTATATATGTTCAGACAGGTGGCGGTGCATGTATGTATATATAAACTTTGTGCCTTGCTATAGGATTTCATTATTATAAAATCTAAAAGCTGGTCATGGTGCTACATACTAGCCCGCTGCTGTAACCTGCCCCACCTTCTTTTTGCCAGGAGATAGACGAGTACATTGTCCAAGCCAAGGAGCGCAGCTATGAGACCATGGTGAACTTCGGCAAGCAGGGCCTTAGTATAGCAGCTACTGCAGCTGTCACAGCAGCTGTCAAGGCAAGTACTGCCTTGCTGTGTGTGCGTGCGTGCGCGTGCGTGCGTGCGTGCGTGCGTGTGCGTGCGTGCGTGCGCGTGCGCGTGTGCATGTATGCGTGTGTGGCTGTGTGTGTTAATGTCTTGGGTAGTCACTGTATGCGTAACTGTAAAGATCAGGCCGTGTCTATCCCAGGACCTCTGTTTCCCAGAAGACTGAAAGACACTGTTGTATTGACTGCTCTGCTCGGTATTCAATCCTACTCTATTGTTTAGTCTAATGTGGCTTGTGATTGGGATTCCATTAAAGGCCACATTTTCATAACACCAGATGGTGGGTTTTTTTACCTGCAGGGATTTCCTGGTCTCATTGCACAATAACCGTAACATTAATTATTATTTACTACTGATCACAAAGGTTTGGGACCTCTTAGAAATGTCCTTGTTTTCCATGAAAACCCATTAAATGAATATGATTAGGAAATGTAGCAGTGATAGACTTGCTTCAACATGATCCCTCTTACCCTGTACAAATCTCCCTCTTCCACCACCAAAGCACCCACAGACCATCACATTGCCTACGCCATGCTTCACCGGTGGCATCAAGCACTCCCTCAGCATCTTCATTTGGTCAGCATCTGACAGATGTTCTTTGTGATCGAACACCTGAAACGTGTCTGTGCTTAAGTTTTTTCCAATCTTTTTTTTTTGTCCAATGTCTGTATTCTTCTCAATATTCTGTATTTTTTTTATTTGCAACTGTTCCTAGAAGGCCAGCATCCTGGATTTGCTCCCAATCCTTTTCTATTCTGGTTGGTGCCAGTTAGCGCAGTTCTGTGGAGTAGTATGCAATGTTGTGCAAGATCTTCAGTTTCTTTGCAATTTCTCGCATGAGGAAAAAATTAAGAGCCAAATGCAAATTATCACTTTCTCTGGTTTTACTGAAGTTTAACACTACTGTTAGCTCCTTGGGGTTTAAGGCCGGATGTTTTGTAAAAGCACTTTGTGACAACTGCTAATGTAAAAAGGGCTTTATAAAATACATTTGATTTGATTGATACTATTCATGGGTATGTGTTTGAGTAAAATTATTTTTTATTCTATAAACTACTGTCAACATTACTTCCAAATTCCCATTAAAAATATTTTCATTTAGAGTATTTATTTGTAGAAAATAAATACTGTTTTCAGTCCCCAAATAATGCAAAGAAAACAAATTGATATACATTTCCTAATGTTTTAACTTTATTTGGTGGATTAACCCACATTTTCGATCACAGCTTTTATGTGTCTTGGCATGCTCTCCACCAGTCTGTCACATTGCTGTTGGGTGACTTTATGCCACTCCTGACACAAAAATCAAGTTGCTTGGTCTGTTTGATGGCTTGTGACCATCCATCTACCTCTTGATCAAATTCCAGAGGTTTTCAGTGGGGTTCAGGTCTGGAGATGGGGCTGGCCATGACAGGGTTTTGATCATGTTGTGGGGTCAGAGGGTGGGTTTGTCGTCACTGCACCGAAGTGCTCCTCATAACTGCAATTCAAGACTTCAAGGTATTCTCTGCTCTGAATACATCTGTTGTTGCATCACAGAGTAGCAGGGAGGCTGCAGTCAGTGTTGTGTGTTGAAGCGAGACTGATCTGATTGATGCGGTGGTGTTATGCCCTGTGGCTGTGACTGGCTGATAGACAAACAACATGAACATACTTCGATAGAGGAACAGGCTGGCGGAACTAGTTTGAATTCAGAATATGTAAAGACCAAGCCAGAAAATTATCTTTTAACACACTGAACACAAAGACAGCATAGGTTAACAATAAAGAAAAAGACATGCTACCTCAACAATAAAGAAAAAGACATGCTACCTCAACAATAAAGAAAAAGACATGCTACCTCAACAATAAAGAAAAAGACATGCTACCTCAACAATAAAGAAAAAGACATGCTACCTCAACAATAAAGAAAAAGACATGCTACCTCAA